>MU747850.1:80687-95998 GCA_026770625.1 Nicotiana glauca
TTTGAAATCACAGGTAAGTGAGCGCGTAGCTAGCATGAAAAATCCTTTGTTTCATTGTTGGCTTATAGCCCAAGTATTTCAACAAATAATTATACTTTTCATCATTCTCTAATTATCAAGATTGGCACGTTATTCACATTGAGTCACATCCTTCACGAATATGTATAGATATATGCAAATCAATTAGTTTTGCAATAACAATCAATACACTAGCCAATTCAACTCTTACCACACGTTCGTAAGCACCAACGAAGCTCGATTTCTAATAGAAGGGGGTTTTAGCCATACATATATCAATAAAGTTGTCCCTTACTCTTTTACAAATTTCCGAAACTCTTAGTGCTTCAATCTATTGAGCAAGAAATTTCAGATTAAAATTGAGAATTAGAGACGAAACGGAAGTTCTAGCTTGGTTCGAGCATATCATCAAACACTAGAGGTGCATTGTGATCTTAGCCCCTTTTTGTGAGGAATTTCTATCATTTTATACCCCCAATTGCCTCCTTTTTAATTTTTCTACTGTCTAATACTCTATGTTGGTACGCATGCAAGAGATTCCTTCTCATACCCATGAATTTCTTCCCTAATGACCCCATATGGCTAAATATACAATTTTGAGCTGAGGTGATGGAGCCTTACCTCTTGGGATGAAGATTCAGGAGCCTTCACTTGATTTTCTTCAATAATTTAGCCCAATCTTGTGAAATAATTTGATGGGAGACTTTCCCTCTCTAAGAAACCTCTTCCTCTCTCTAGAATTGCTCAGATGAATGTTCAAAATGAGCTAGAACACCGGTTATATCGATAGAGAAGTCGGGTTAAAAACTAGAAAATTGGAGCTCCGAGTCAACTATGCGGTCGCATTTGCGATCTCAAAGTAAACATGCGATCTGCATAATGGACCGCAGAATGCTCCCCAAAAACTAAACATTCTGACTCGGTCTGCGGTAATAATGCGGTCCGCATTTATGTTCTGCGGTCGCAAAGTGCACAGCAAAACTGACCTTCGCAAATTCAAAGGAAAATATGCGACGACTTATGCGGTCCGCATTTTTGATTATGCGACCGCATTTTGACCGCATTTCTGACTTCAATTTTATCCAACATTCTGCCTCACTCTGCGGCAGGTATACGGTCTGCATTTCAATTATGCGACCGCATTCTGGACCGCATTTCTCGCGTTTATTCTGGAAACTTATTCTTGACTTTTTAATATATAATTCAATAACACACGATCCTAACTTGGCACCACGGGATCCGGGTTTTTGAGTAGGGATTTCACGGGGCCTTACAGGTGGTGCATCACAAGTTAGTTTAAAGCCTTTGCAATCGAGAGTATTGTAAAGTCGCTTATTATAGGTAGATTACAAGTTAGTGAGTTTAAGGCCTACAGGTGTAGGTCGTGATTTTTTTATCCTCTTGTGTGGGATTTTTTCCACGTAGAAAATCTCTGGCCTTCTTTACATTCAGTAGTTACTGCATTCTACATATTAGTCTCATCGAGGACCAGGTACTCTATATTTTGGTGGACTCGTATAACTCATCAACGTATGGGGATCAAGAATATAAGCAACCCTAGTACTTAAAAAAATAGAATTATTTATGAAAGTTGCGTGCTTGCTTGTTTTATGGTATCACATGGATCATGCCAAAAGGAAAGAGGTGATAACCTTAAAATACCTTAACTCTGTTGAGTCCTTAATTCCTTCCAACAAATTCTTCAAACAACTCAATTCGATCTACCATAGCATAAAGAGATTCAAAAATCAGTGCTGCGTAAAGGCTAAGTCTGCAACTTAAACTAGTAGCTCGTTTATGTAAATTTGGGAAGAATCTACCCTGTAACAAGGGCCTTATTCAATACCATATACCATCAACAACAACTATAGAGATCCAACAACATATAACAAAACACCATATAGCAACAACAAGTCACAACTACTTCACGACGAGCGGCAAGCTACGATTGGAATCCATATACCCCATATCACCCTTAAAGAATTCTTAATTAAACTTAAAAATTAACATTAACATGATAATGAAGTCATTCATCAATGATTCCAGCGTTATACCATATATATATAACAACGAAAACAATCCACAACTCCAACTATCCTCAATTAGCAACTTTATTTACTAGTTCATGTATAGCCCATCCATTTAACTTAATCAACATCAAGATAACCTTAAGCACATGCAAGAGCACAATATAAATACCTCATACAGTAGCTTCAAGTTAAACTCCAAGTTATATTTAGCTTACAATAACCCTCAATGGCAATAAAACACCATAGAAGTGACTTAAGCTCATCCAATTATTATCTTGTAGTTTATTATCCTAAAAACTTAACCAACATATAAGAAAGCTTAAACACAATTATTAGGATAATATAATAACCTTATAAAGAAGCAACAACTTGAATTTTCAGCCAAACACAGCCCACAACTATCCTCAATGACAGCACAACCTCAAAGAGATATTGTTCTTCACTAGAACTAACTTTTGAGGTTGAAATATGGTGTAATCACTTTGGAATCACTTCAAACCCTTATGGTATCTGTTTACGAGGGTTAGGATATTTTTGGATATGAATTTGACTTGAAAATGAGCAGAAAATAGGCGTCCAAAACGTTTTTAAAGTGAAGGAGGTCGAGCATCGCCTAAGTGGGTCGCATGGAAGCTGCTTGTGCAGTCTCGCAAAAATGCGAATATCTCTCGACTTTAACATCATATAGACAATGGTTTAATGTGTTGGAAACTAGAATCATAGATCTTAAATTTTGTAGGTATATCCCCCAATAATTCCATGTATATTGGGATAAAGATCAGCTACATTTGACCTACTTTTCAGCACATTATGAATGTATCTTGTGATGACCTTTGCCAAATTTTGTTCCACAACTTGCTTGACTTCAAAACATAGCACAAGAATATCATACTACTAAAATAACTCATAGTATAACCTCATTATCATGTTAAGAACCCTATTCCACCCCAAAGTACATGTCATAACATTCCAAACTTGTTGACTTTCGACTAAACTTGTTTTCTTCAATTTGTTTAGCTTCTAAGCTTTCCAACCCCCTTGGTACTCATTATTCATGATCTTAAATATTTGTAAAGGTAACATGATTAACTTACTTTATATGGCTCCAGATATAATCTTATTGCTTATCTTACATCAATTGACTTACGACATACTCTCACATATGAAAACATGGTGTGTAACAGTATTATTCAAATATTCTTCACATAGTAAAGCATAAAAGATATACAACAAAATAAGTATGTGGTAGAAGAAAGTGTACATGTTCTTGTTGATAAAATTAACATTCTTTCTGATAGTCAAGAACGAGATGATGAAGAGATTAGGATGATAAAAAATTTAAATGATGAAACCATAGTCCAACACTCCAATATCAAGCTGCATCACAGGAAGGAACGGGTGATGGAATAGGTCCTTCCACCTATGGCAACCTGACATGGGGAACTGACCAGAAGGGAACTGATCCTCAAACCTCGAGGGAACCTGTCCATGAACATGTTCCTCAGCAACAAAAAATGAAGGAACATCTAGAGAAAACTAGGTTGTTGTGAAACCTTACAAGTATCAAAGTTCGCACCCCATTGGGAATATAATCATTGATCCAAACTCTGGAATCAAAATCAGATCCTTTTTAAATAAATTTTATGTCTTTTATGCTTTTTTCTCACTTATTGAACCTAACAAAGTTTTTGAGGCTTTGTAGGATGCATATTGGGTGAATGCAATGCAATGCAAGATGAACTCAACCAATTTGAGAGAAGTTAGGTTTGGCATCTGGTACCAAGACCCAAGGATAGAAAGTGATTGGAACTAAATGGATCTTCAGAAACAAACTTGATAAAGAAGGAACAGTTACAAGGAACAGGGCAAAATTGGTGGTTCAAGGATATAGCAAGAGGAGGGCATGGACTATGATGAGACTTTTGCTCCAGTTGCAAGATTAGAAGCAGTTAGACTCCTTATAGTCTCTGTTGCTTACATGGAATTCACTCTCCCTCAAATGGATGTCAAGAGTGCCTTCCTCAATGGCTATCTAAAAGAAGAAGTATTTGTCAAGCAACCTCCTGGCTTGAAAGCAAGAAATGTCCTGAGCATGTGTACAAGCTTAACAAGACACTTTATGGGCTCAAGCAGGCTCCAAGAGCATAGTATGAAAGATTGTCCAAATTCTTGCTTGAGCATGGCTACACGAGAGGTAAAATTGATAATACCTTATTCTTGAAAGAAAAAGGTAAAGATCTATTGATTGTTCAGAACTATGATGATAATATAATTTTTGGAGCAACAACAAATAGGTTAAGTAAAAAGTTTGCTAAACTAATGGGGAGTGAATTTGAAATGAGTATGATGGGTGAGCTTAATTTCTTTTTAGGCTTACAAATTAAACAAAATTCAAAATGGAACTATGATCCATCAGAAAAAATATGTTAAAGAGTTGCTCAAAAAGTTTAAAATGAAAGATTCCAAGGAAATTGACACTCCTATATCAACAACCACATAATTGGATTTAGATCAACCTGGTTCATCTTTGAACAGAAGATGCATAGGGGAATGATTGGATTTTTGTTATATCTCACTGCTAGTAGACCTGGTATTGTTTTCAGTGTAGGCCATTGTGCTAGATTTCAGCAAAATCCAAATGATTCACACTTGAAGGCAGTCAAGAAGATCTTGAGATACTTAAAAGGCACAACTGATCTTTGCCTATGGTATCCAAAGGGTAGTAGTTCTGATTTAGTGGGATATGTTGACATTGATTATGGAGGTTTTCTTGTAGATAGAAAGAGTACTACTGGTATGGACACTTTATTGGCTCATGTATTGTATCTTGGGCCACCAAAGGGCAAAACTCTATGGCTTTCTCTATTATTGAAGCTGAGTATGTGGTTGTTGCCTCATGTTATGCTCAATTGTTGTGGATTACACAATTAATAATGGACTTTAGAATTGATGTAGGATGCATCCCTATCTTTTGTGATAATACAGTGTAATCATCATGACCTAGAACCCAATTTATCACAAAAGAACCAAGCACATGGATGTTAAACATTATTTTTTGAGGGATAACTTTGAGAAGGGTTTGGTCACTGTAGAATTTTGTGCTACCAATAAGCGAATTGGTGACATCTTCATAAAACCTTTGAATAGGGATCACTTTGAAAGGAACATGTTAGAATTATGGATAATTAAGATCACCGAAAAGAAACCAGTTCCAACTCAATAATTAGTTAGATAATTTATAAATTTTGTAAATAATTAGATTAGATATTGCTCAGTCTCATACTTTTATTAGTATATTCTTGTGCCATGTGGTAAAATATCTCACTGATATATAATGATATTACCCTTATTTTCTTGGAAAATTCAATCTTACACAAAAGAACTTTAAGTGAAGAACCTGGTTCATCGAGCTTATAAGGTATGTATTCTATACTCTCCATAAATTGAAATAACTGCATATGAATCATGATTTGAAAAAGATTTCCACTTTATCCCAAACTCTTTTTGAACCAATCAGTTACAACTGAATCGGTTTCACCACTAAACCCACATGCCATAATTGCCAAAATATTTTGGGAAGAGTCCAATATCTCTTCAAACTGACACTCCAAGATGAAAAGACATCTAACCTCCAAAAGCTGCCATTATACACTCCAACTCTTCCCTATTTAGACTAATATGATCTTACCCCTTTTCTTCATCTTTCTTTTTCTGAAGATCAAAACTTCAAAACCCTAAAACTCTCTCAAATGCTTCATCTCCCTACACTGATCAGATGGAAAACATCCTTGAAAACCCCAAAAGCTCTGCAACTATTCTTCACCACCTAAAGAACCTTCACCCACACCTTCAATCATCCAAACCCTCAAGAAAAAACATGTCAAGATACTTGAATACAAAATAATGGCAAGTAAAGAATAGGCAAAGAAAGTGAATAAGATGTTACAAGCCAGTCAAGTAGAGAAACCCCAAAAATCTGATGAGTCCTTCAAGTCTGTGACTGAGGGGGAAGAACTAGTTTCATCTGAAACTGAACAGTTAACCTCTAGATTAAAAAAAATTCTAACATTGACTCTAAAATTTCTAAGAATCTTGAAAATAGGTTTGTGTTAGTTGGTATGTTGTTGGTGTAGAAACTGGTGGGTCTGGATAAATTGGTGGTAAAAATAAATAAGGAAAAGAAAAGGAGAGTGAGGGTGTTGTAGTAGATATGATGGGAAGGGAGAAAAAAAGTGGCTGGATCTCTTTCACCCACTCTTGTTGGTTTGGATGAAGAAACAGGGGCGATGGAGTTTTGGAGTGAGGAGAGTGATGATGAGGGATAGAGTATTGGAAAACAAGGAGGTAGTGGTTCTGGGGACACTGCTGCAATAGAAGGGATAGTTAGGTTAAGGAAAAGGTTCCAAGAACCTGTTCCATCTACAAAGGAACCCCTCCATGACCTTCTGTAAAAAATTCCTGACTGTTACAATCCAAAGAAGAAGAAGAGTGCATGAGTTAAAATTCTTGGAAATGCAATGGGTGGCAAGAAAAGAAAGGCTTCCTCTTCTATCCATGTAGAGACTCCTCCCATAAGAGGAAGAACTACAAGGATCCAGAAGAAGTAGAGTGAGGCCAACTTAAAAAAGGCCTTAGCTGAGAGTGCTAAGAAATTTGCTACCAAATGGAAGAAGAAAGTTGAAGAAACAAGTGGGGAAATTGAGATTGAAGAGATGGACCTAGTCCTTCATGATGAGGATGAGACAGAGGATGTGGAGGTTGTGAATTCCAGTGCTTAGAAAAGAAAGACTTCTAAGAAGAAGTATCTAGAAAAGTTTGTTGAGGCGAAAGACTCAGTTTTGTCCAAAAGAACTTGGTCTGCTAGGAAATAAAAGAAAATTCAGGTAGTGGAGGAAGAAAGGTGAAGAAGAGGAGACTGATAAGGAAAAAGATAAAATAGTGAAGTTCCAGGAAAGAATCATTCTGAAGGGAACTTAGTGATTTAGAAGAAGAAGAGATGTTTCTACTGCTAGAAAAACTAGAGGTACAAGGCTTGAAGGACGGTTGGTCATGGCTGAAATTGTGAAATTCCTTGAAAATTGTGAGATTGACAATGGAAGGTCAACAGTGAAGTGAAATGAGTGAAGATCAGCTTTTATTATAAAGAGCTTGGGGAGATTCTAGGTATACCTGTTGAGGGGCATAATAACTACACCAAACTGAAATGGCCTAGTCTAGAAAATCTTCCTACTTCACTGGCTATCACCAAGAAATTTGCTGAGAAGAACTTGGAGCAATAATCCAGAGTCGTGTACAAAAGTGAAATGAAGCCCTCTCACTCGCCGAGATGCCCTTTAAAAAGATTTTTTCCCGCATAAGGTGCTTTTTTGAATTTATGAATAAGGTGGTTCTGCCCAGGTAGGAAAGAAGGCACATTGTTACCTTCATGGACCTGGTCTTATGGAATGTCTGGGCAATGAAAAAAATATTAACTAGCCAGGTTTTATAATCCTGATTCTTTATAAGGTTTTTTTAACATCAAAACTCATGTCAATCCCTATGGATTTATCCTAACTATTGTGCTCACTTTAAGCTTCCTCTCAAGAAATGGGACGTTTGTACTAGTAAAGACTATTTTGGAGCCCGAACTTTGACTAATTGTGACTACCAAGTTCATACTGTGCCAAAAGAACCTAGTTCATCCAAGAGGGTACCTAAGAATTTCAAGGTTAGAGCGTTAGATTAGGAGAGTGGGGCTAAGGATGCTGAGATTGAAAGGCTGAAGAAAAGGCTAGCTGAAGTAAGAAGCTGAGAGAGACTCTCTCAAGTCTAATCTTGCAAAGGAGAAAAAGAAGAATGAGAGCATTCTTCAAGATATGTTGAAGCTTCTTTAGGCCAAGAACCAAGAACCTAGTCCTTCCCAGTCCTAAACCCTTCCTAACCAGTCGTAACTAGTGACCCAAGTGGGATTTTTTCGATTTTTGCTCATGGTTCTATGTTTTTATTTTCTTATGCTTTATGCATGATCTTATCAATCAATCAAATTCACTGGTTTTGCTCTAAATGTTTGTTGATATTTCTTAGATTGATAATATCCTTAGATTGCAAAAGAGAAAATTGAATCTATGATTGCATTTGAAGTAGCCCCAGTAGCCATGAGTGAATTCTTTTAAAATTTGGTTACTTGACTTAATTCTGTAACTTTTTGACGATGCCAAAAGGGCAAAGATAAAGTGTGCTTTTGCTTTGGACAGTGATGTTTATGACCTAATGAACCTGGTCCATGGTGATTTGTGACTTTAAATAAAAAGTTTTTTAATATTGTGTTTGATGTTGAGCTGAATTGAAACAGGTTCCATGCTTCTAAAAAGCGCAAAGTTTGTTATCATCAAAAAGGAAAAATTTATTGACCTGAGTGGCTTTAGTTTTCATGATTGACAAAGGAATACATGCATGAAACACGTCCATGAACACTGTACACAGGTTACAATCAAATTTAAGCAGAAAGGCATGCATGTACAAGGGATAAGTACAAGTGGTTATTTCTGACAATCCCTGAACGAAAAGATTGCATATTTGATAAGGAGCATGACTCCTTACTCGAAGAGAATTCTATCCAAGATAAGGAAAGAGTTAGAACTTGAAGTTTACTAGAACTCTTCCACCAAGGAAGAGTAAGACCTCTGGTTAATCCTTTTCTACTAACTCTACATATATCGGTTTTGTTCTCTTTCACAGGCGATGCACACATACTAAAGTAAAAGTAGAATTGAGAGCAAAATAGAAAGGCATTTTATGAGTAATTCTTGTGAGATTCAAGAGTGCGATCCTGAAGCTACACGAACCAAACTGAAGAACCAGTTCTTTTAAGAGTTTTATGTGTCTTTCTTTATTTCTAGTTCAAAGCGTAGTAGGTGTTTTGAGTTGTACCTTTTAGCTTTCTTAGAAGCAAATTGTACTAGGTACCTAAGTTGTATCATTCAGTTAGAGTTAACTTGAAGTAGTCACAACAATATATGGTGTATTGCTACGAGGGTTAGAGTTAATCCTTAGGTTTGCAAGAGGTTGTAAACTTGAGTTGTATTGTTCAAGTTAGAATTAACTTGAAGTAGTCGCAATAGCCTGTGGCTCGTTTCTACAAGGGTTAGAGTTTAATCCTTAGGTTTGCAAAAGGTTTGTAAACATTGTTGTTTGGCTCCGAGTTGTAGTGAAGTGTTGGGAAAATCCTACTGGGAAGTAGATCATAGTTTTTTCACCTTTTGAGCCAGGTATTTTCCACGTAAAAATACTTGTTTTCTTTACTTTCTACATTACTTATTCCGAAACAGTATATTAAGGAACGCATAAAAGAATCAGGTCCTTCTATAATCCAGTGCATGTGAAAATTAGACATCACACAACTCACTCACGTTCTTGTGTGGTATTGAAGTATAAAACATCATCACTGCTATATAGTCGTATGATCCACAAACTCATTAATAATATACACAACTAAAAAGAAATTCTTCAGCTCAAGCGTGAGTTTTCAGAAAAAGCATTGCTAATTTAAGATTATTCGCCTTTATGTTAATCAAATCTCAAAAGCTGACTATCGCTCCCAAATGCATTTCATGATTGGTTTACTGGTTTTGATGAGGGTCCTATACCATAATTCAAACTTATTCATCAAAATTCTCTAAAGTTTGTTAGTTACCCACTTTAATTGTATATTTGTTTACAATTCATATACATTCTCTTTTAAAAAGGCTCTCAAATCATGGGTAGTGCCTTCAATTAAGGAATTCAGTTACACCCTTTTTAATTTTTTCGCTCCACCCCCTCTCCCCTTCCTCTTCTTTTAATTTGCTGCAAATTTATGCTATATATTGTTGCCATTGATTTTTACAAAGCGCCACATATTCCGTTATTGCCATTAATTCGTACATCGTGAATTATCCTCCATATCAGTTAAAAAAAGGAAACGAATCATGTGAAAAGGCCTCCCAATTCGTGATGACTAAAAATTTATTTCCAATTTTTGGGTCATTTCATCCAGGAACATGAAATTTGTTCCCGTACTGAGATTGCATAACAAGCTTATTTACAACTTTCTTACAAAATTGGTATATAAAATATAACTACAAAATCTTAAAACTTAAAAATAACTTGCGTAAGCTATATTATAACTTTAGTATAATTTTGATACATGAATACAACTTTCATACAATATTTCATATAAAAAATAATAAAACTACAACATAATACAACTTTCATACAACTATAGTACATATTTAATATATATATATATATATATATATATATATATATATATATATATATATAAACTTTATGTAAAAAAAAGTATTTATAGTTTAAATACAAATTTCATACAGTGATTCATATAATATACAATATATTTACAACTTTCATGCGATATTCATACAAAAAAATACAAATACAACAGAAAACAACTAAATATAATTTTCATACAATTATAGTACAATTTTGATACATCTTCTTCTTCTTTGAATTTTAATCTGAAAATTCATCAAAAATTAACTCTAATCTTCGTCAAATACCCTCAAAATTGAGATATAAATTTCAAATAATATTTCCGATAGTTCGCAACAATACTCAATTTAAATAAATAATAATATTTAAAAATTCAAATTCAAAATTAGTGTTTCTAAACTTTTTTTTATAGTTGTCAATGTTTGAGAAGGCGATGAATAAGGACTTGTAACGATCCGACCGGCCATTTTGAGAATTAACGTTTTTTTTGGCGGCATAAGGTCTCGGGCGGCTTTTTATTATGTGTTATGACTTGCATATATGGCCGAGTTCAAATTTCGGATGATTCGGGAGCAATTTAGAAGAATGATTCCTGTTTTAGAAGGTTAAGCGGTAAGAGTCGACCGGAATTTGACTTTATGTGGACGACTCCGAAAAGGCATTTTCATAATTTCAATAGCTTCGTATGGTGATTTTGGACTTAGGCGTACGTCTGGATTTAGATTTGGAGGTCCGTAGGATAATTTGAAGCATTTCGGCGAAAACTAGAAAGTTGAAGTTTTGGAAGGTTGAGAGGTTTGACCCAAAGTTTACTTTGGTGATATCTGGGTCATATTGCAATTTCATGAGTTGGAATAGCTCTGTTATGTCATTTGAACTTTCACGCAAAATTTGACGTCATTCCGGGTTGATTTGGTATGTTTCGGCACAAGATATAGAAGTTGGAAGATTTGAAAGTTCATAAGTTTGATTCGAGGTGTGATTCATAGTTTCGGCATTGTTTGATGTGATTTGAGGCCTCGAGTAGGTCCGCGTTATTTTATGGAACCTCTTGGTACGTTCGGACGTGGTCCCCGGGGGGCCCGGTTGTGTTTCGGACGAGTTTCGGATCGTTTGGAGCATCTTGGGTGAGGTTAGTATTGGACAGTTCTGGTGTGTTCGCACCTACGGACCATTGGGCACAGGTACGACAGTCGCAAAAGCGAGACTGAAGGCGTAGAGGCTGAACTTGGAAGGCTGAGGTTGGATCGCAGAAGCGAGGTTTGTTGCGCTCCTGCGACCTCGCAGGTGAGGTTCCTGGAAGCGCAGAGGCGAGGATTTGCACAGATGCGTGGATGATGTTCGCACCTGCGTTAGCGCAGATGCGGGACTTCTTCTGCAGGTGCGATGGGCTGCCTCCAGTGATTCTCCGCAAAAGCGGATGTTTTGTTGCAAATGCGATGCCGCAGAAGCGTCTAATGCGTTATAGGTGCGATCGTGCTTGGGCAGAATCATATAATTTGAGCGTTTTGTGAATTTTATCGGGTTTTGAGGTGCCTCCCGGGGTTTGACTTTTGGTTCTTGTTAAAGATTGAAGCTTTATTGTCCGGAATTATTTCCTATGAGTTCTATTTATGATTTGAAGTAATTTTGGCTAGATTTGAGCTGTCCGGAGGTTGTTTCACTCGAGAAGATAATTTTAGAGTAAACGTCTAGCTTCTTTGAGGTAAGTATCTTGCCTAAGTTTGTGTGGGGGAACTACCCCTTAGGATTCAAGTCATTTATGTTAATTGTGTTGTGTGAAGGCCGTGTATGCGAGGTGACGAGTACATGCTCTGACTTATTTGTGGAAATTTTACTATTTAGGGCTCTTAGGTTCATTGGATATGAAGTTTTTTTGTTATGTTAAATCCCTATTTACTAGTCTCACATTTACGTGTCTTATTTGGAATTAATAGCTTCATGTTCCACCCTTATTGCCAAATAAACTCTTATGTGCGTTAACTGAAGTTGTTGCCTCTTCTATTGCCATGCTATCCTCCTAATTGCTAATCTTTAATTAAAGTTATTGTTATCTTTTTCGTAATTCCTTGTCTTTAATTGAATTTGTTGTATCTCTTCCGTAATTGCTCAACTTAAAATGAAGTTTTGTTATCCCTTATCAATGTTGACTTATCCTTATTTGGAATTATTGACTTGTGTTATCTATCTTATCGTTGAATTTTACTTTTGCGGAATCAATGCTACACATTATCTCATCCTTGTTGAGTTAATCTTGTTGAGACTATTATTCTCTGTTGTGTCCTTCTTTGTGAGCTCATTTTTCCGTCTCTTTGTATTCTGAAATTCCTAAGTTGATTTACTTGTCGTATTCTCGTGTTATTGTCGTTGTTACTGTTGTATTCAGTGTTGTTGATTCGAGGGCTATGTGTGATTGTGCTATTAAAACTTCTTTGAGGAAATATTATGGCATGTGGGCCCATATTGTGAAAGTCATTTATTTGAGTTGTTATCTTTTGGAACATGTATTATTGTTGAGAGAATTGTTATGTTGTTGCACGAGGTTTCTACCGTGCGGTTGTTATTATTTTTGCACGAGGTTTCTGCCGTGCGATTGTTATTGTTATTGCACTAGGTTTCTGCCGTGCGATTTTTATTGTGTTGCACGAGGTTTCTGTTGTGTTGTTATTATTATTGATACACATACGGGTATCAGGTTTGAGTGTTAAAACGCATGCGGTGAGATAAGGTGAGCTTGAAATACGTGGCTACTAGGGGAACTACTAGAAGCCATGCAGTGTGATAAGGTGAGCTAAAACGCCGGATGCTATTTCGAGAAAATAATTTTCAAAACTAAATATAAAGGCTCCCGCGGTGATATAAGAAAAGTTGTGGTTCATTTTATGATTTGAGACTACGAGGCGGTACCTCGAGAGGACTCTTGTTGTCATTTCCCTATTCTTTTGTACTTGTCTTTGATTGTCGTCTTTTTAGCATACTATTAATTGTCTTCCTCCGTGTTGTACTATTTGATCAGTTCTATGTAGCTAATCTTATTGTGCTAGTCGCTGCTTCAAACTTCATTGTTGCCTTTATGATACTGTACATTTCGTAGTGATCGTTTCTTATGTGTCATTCATTGTATCTTCTCTTATTTGTTGACTTGAATTGTGGTAGAGCACTTGCACAAGCATACACATAATTAAATCACCCATATCGGTTTTAGAAGATGAATCCTGACGCCATTGGCCATTATATGTACTCTTGTCAACTTGCCTTCTATGTGAGGATTGTTCTATTGGCACGTGAGTCGTCCGTTGGATATGAGTTGTAATGTGGGCACAAGATTCCAGTGATTAGGGTTGGTGAATTGGGATCTGTGAGTTGTGATTATGAGGTTCGGTACCTCGTGGAAATGCTTGAGCAGATCTGGTGTGAAAGTGGTTGTTCTGATTAAGTTGTTACTGGTTTTCCTCTATTTGGTTTCATCGGACTTAGAGTGTGATCACCTTACTCTACAACATTATTACCTCTGCTTCCTGATAAATACTGTTGTTGCTAGTGTATCATTGCAAGTATTGTTTTGTATATTTTATCTTACTTAGCCTTATATTAATATTATTTCTCTGTTAGTTCACCTTCACACTTGCTCATATGGTTTAGTCCGGTAGGTGTCTTGGCTGTCCCTCGTCACTACTCCACCGAGGTTAGTCTTGATACTTATTGAGTACCATTGTGGTGTAATCATACTACGCTTCTGCATATCTTTGTGCAGATCCAGGTGCGCCGGTTATTGTTGATTATTGGCTAGTTGGTCAAGCATTGCTATGGAGACTCAAGGTAAACCTACCGTTGCGTTCACAAGCCTCGAAGTCACCTTATGATATTTTACTTGTACTGTTTAATTCTATTTCGAAAAGTTGTATTTAGGGATTTTCTATAAACTCAGTAGAGATTACAACTTGTACTACAAGTTTTGGGTTTGTAAGTTGTGTATAAAGATTTCTATTTCATATTTATCAGTTGCTGGTTGGATTCATCTATTAATTTCGTAAGTGTAAGGGTTACCTAGTCTTAGAGACTAGGTGTCATCCTACGGTGGAAATCAGGGTCGTGACAGGACTGGTTCGTTGGTGACAGACTACGGCATCAAATCCATTATTGAATTCTCTAAAGAAGAAGAAGAAAAGTAAAGAGAAGCATAGAAGATCTAAAGAAGAAAAAATAGGAGAGAGAGAGAGAGTGGGGGGGGGAGGAATTACTGAATGTACTGGATTCGATTACCAATCAAAGGATACTCAATTAATATTAATTTATATAAAATTATTAAATTGTATATCAACTTATTATTAAGTTAAAACCTCAATAGTGAAAAAAAGTAAGTCTCAAAAATAGTACAGCTAAGTAAAAATCTCTTTTGATTAGGTGTACACCATTTCCCTACACATTGCATCTTCAGCTCAAATGAAGGTTGTTAATTCGGACCCTTACAACATTATAGTTGCTATAATCCATATTACGAAGACAAGAGGGGTTGCTCTGATGGTAAGCAACCTCCACTTCCAACCAAGAGGTTGTGAGTTTGAGTCTCCCCAAGAACAAGGTGGGAAGTTCTTGGAGGAAAGGATGCCGGGGGTCTTTGGAAACAGTCTCTCTACCCCATGGTAGGGGTAAGGTAGGGGTGTACATAGTTCGGGTTGGTTCGAATTTTACAATTACCAAACCAAACCAATTGTGTCGGATTATTAAATCTAAAGACCAAACCAAACCAATAAAACTCGGGTTTTTCGCTCTCGGGTTTTCGGGTTATTCGGGTTTTTTCGGATTTTTTTTCCGGTAAAATCTTCGTAGAACAAAACATATAAATTATGCTCAAAATATTTCTTTAGTCCTAGTAATATACAACTATATAAAGTATTTTCCAAGAAAATAATACGAAATATGAGATATTTCAGGACATTATCCTAAAATATTCAACAATAAAGACAATAAAATTATGTAATATAAATATTACTAATTAAAAAGCCATAATAA
>MU747850.1:114484-128472 GCA_026770625.1 Nicotiana glauca
TAAATGGATGGTGTTGAATTTTTCTTCCCATTTGTAATTAATATGAAAGTTTAATTAAGATTACTACATGATAAGTTAAATTATATATTTATGCATTTTATTTATTTCTTGAGATTATTGTTTATGTTTTTGTCTTTAGTTTTATCTTATCCATATAACATATAGCATGACCATACCACAACTATAAATAGGAGTCTTCATAACCTAGAAAAGACACTAGAAGTTATAACAAGAAGTAAGAGAGAGCTTGTGGATCAAGCGCCGCAAATTTCTCCACAAGTTTCATGCTTCAAGCAACCAAGTTCAAGTTCAAGAAATCAAGTTCAAGTTTAAGAACAAGGAACAAATCAAGTTCAAGCTCAAGAACGAAGAACAATTCAAGTTTAAGATCAAGAACGAAGTCAAATCAAATACAAGGCGTTCAAGATCAAGGCTACTTGTCCGTGACAAAATTTGTGGCAACAATCAAATTGTTCGCGACGGATAAATCAAATTAAAATTCAAGATCAAGCTCAAAGGCCCTTGAATTTATACTGGAAAAGTAGAATCAGAGGAATCATAGAGATTGTACACTCATATTATTTAAAATAAAATACTATGATTATTGCAATATTTTTCAGTCTTGATTTTATTTTTTCTATGCAATTTATTGTCTACAAATTTTGGCACGCCCGATGGGACAATCTCTACTTCTCATCTCAACTTTTCAATTACCAAAGTTCAAGAACATTGAAATGGTTTCAAAGAAAATCAACTCTAGTTCAACTTCCACCAAGGCTGCTAATTCTAGGTTCTATGCTAATGTGGAAAGCATCATCGATGTTACCTTTGGAAGCTTTAGACCAGTTACGAGGAGCAAAGCAAGCTCGTTAGGACAACAAGCACCCCAAGTGTCATCCGCATCAATCCCTGTTTTCGGATCTTCATCCTCAAAAGGAGCAATATCTTCCACAAACGCACCTCAAGGAGGAAGCGATGTTGCTGAAAAGATCAAGAAAACTCTTGCTTTGCTTGACCTCTCTGGATCCAAACACTCTGTTGTGAAGGAAGATGATGATGCTTCAAGTGATGTATTCTCCCCACTTACACCACATAGCATGAGCTAATCAAGGATCAATCTGTGTGAAAATCCATGCTACTCTCCATCGTCCACGAAAATCATGCAAGTCATGGTGACAAACACTTCATCTATGGAGGAGCAGTTGGCAAAGTTGACGAAGGCAATCACTGGCTTGACCAAGTGCATGCAAAATCAAGATGCTAGAATCGACAAGCTAACAGATAGGGTGGGAATATTGATGGAAGAAGAATCTACCTACGCACATGGAAAGCTCCAACAAGTTCCAGAGAGTGTTCTCCCCAAATACAAGTAGCATCCGCTAAGGCTATCCCTGTCTTATCTGAAGGGATAATTCCAATCGATCAACTGAAAGAGTTCATTGAAGGAACCATTAAGAACAAGTATGAGGTTGCTGCCAAGTCCTCCCTTATATATGCAAAGCCATACACTGCAAGGGTCGATATGTTGAAGATAATTGCTGGTTATCAACCTCCAAAGTGTCAACAGTTTGATGGAAAAGGTAATCCAAAGCAACATGTGGCGCACTTCGTTGAGACGTGCAAAAATGCTGGGACTTATGGAGATTAATTCGTCAAGCAGTTTGTCCGGTCACTAAAAGGAAATGCTTTTGACTGGTACACAAACCTAGAGGCTGGATCTATTGATAGCTGGGATCAACTAGAGCAAGAATTCCTCTATTGCTTTTATAGCACGAGACGTACTATGAGTATGATAGAACTGACAAATAATCGTCAACGAAAGGGTGAACCAGTTAATGACTTTATCAATCGTGGGAGGAATGCAAGCATCAACTGCAAAGAGAGGCTTAGTGAAGCTTCTGGCATAGAGATGTGCATCTAAGGCATGCATTAGGGACTCCGCTATATCTTGCAAGGTATCAAGTCTAGCACATTTGAAGAACTTATAACTCGTGTCTATGACATGGAGTTAAGAATGGCCTCCGCTGGAAATGAAGGGCTGCCTATTTATGAGCCTCGCAAAGGGAGCGACAAGCAAGAAGTAAGGAAATTGAGCAAGTTTGAACCCAGATCTAAAAATAAAGAAGCTATGAATGTCAACACATAACCTGTGAAGTTCACAACGAATGTGATCAAGAAGCAGATTACGAAATCCACTTCTTTTCAGGATAAACCAAGTAGGAAGTTGACTTTAAAAGAAATGCAAGAGAAGGAGTACCCATTTCTGGATTCTGATGTACCAGCAATTTTTTAAGAACTCCTCGAGTTAAATCTCATTGAGCTTCCGGAGATGAAGCGGCCAAATAAAGCTGGTAAAATGAATGATCCAAATTACTGCAAATATCATCGACTTGTGATCCACTCTCTAGAGAAGTGCTTTGTCTTCAAGGACAAAGTTATGGACTTGGCTCGTGAAAAGAAGACCGTTCTTGACAATGAAAGCAAGCGCAAACCATCTTTATCACCTTTGGCTCATTCAGTCCGGATAAATTATGTGGTTTTAAAGAAAGTAAAGATGAAGGATTACTAGAGAATAACAAAGTTGAAGTCAATCAACCTGATGACGATGAAGGTTAGATGTTGGTGACTCATCGTAGGCACCATAAAAGGAGCCCACAAAAAGAATTGATAGAACAGCCAACAAGGAAAATGATGGTGAAAAGACCAATGAAATAGAATCCAATTAGGCATTTGGGGAAAGCAAAAGTGGAGGTGCACCACCCTCAAAAGCCACCACATCCAGTGACCTTGGAGGATTACTTGCCATGTTGTTTTCGTATGAAGATTTCCCATGATGATATTGAGGCCTCTTATTTTAATGCTGATAAAGGGCAAGAAAAGAGTGATGACCTACCGTTGGCACCATCTTCAAAAAATCTCATCGAGTCTATTCCTCAAGAAGTTAATGCGAGCGAGAAAAAAGTTATGTTCACAAATTACGACCTTCTACTAGGTGACACTCTTCATAACCGCCCGTTGTACCTGGTTGGCTATATGTGTGATGATAAGTTAAATTGAATTTTGGTTGATGGAGGATCCTCAGTGAACATCTTGACAATTCGCATTATGAAAGAACTTGGTATTCCCATGAACGAACTCTCAGAAAGTCGTGTGATGATCCAAGGATTCAACCAAGGGGGCAAAGAGCCATAGGTGTGATCAGGTTGGGAATCACCATTGAAGATATGCAATCAAGTGCATGGCTGCATGTGATCTATGCAAAGACTTCATAGTTCATATGTCTTGCTTGGAAGGACTTGGATACATGAGAATAAAGTGGTTACATCTATCTACCATCAATGTTTGAAATATTGCGAAGGTGAAGTCAAAAAGAAGATAATTGTTGATGACGAGCCATTCACTGAGGCTGAGTCACACTTCACTGATGCAAAGTTCTACTTGAAGAACCGCATTGTGAAAGAGCTAAAAACTGATAATGTCATGAATGAAAAAGAGGGCGAGTCCACGGCTAAGAGAGCTGAGGTGGTTACCGACAAAATTGAAGATGTTGCTGAGAAGGTAAACCCCAACCCAAATAAGTCTCATAAAGGGAACATTGTGTCTCACGACAAGAAAGTAACTCCTCTGCTCCAATATGTCCCAAAAAAGAAGAAAGATGAAGGTGAATCATCTAATCTCCAAACTAACATGCTAAAGGGGTTAACTTTTCCAATCAAAACGAATTGAGGCAATAAAGTTGTCCTCAAAGCCACTTGTAGGGTTTGGCCCAAAATCGTTTGCAGAATGTGGCACTCCCTATAAAACAAATAGATAAAGGTTTTGATCCTAACGCTTACAGGCTATTTGCAAAAGCTGGATACAATCCTAATGAGTCGTCAAAGTTAGGGAAGCTACCATCAGAAGCTGCGACGAGACAACCATGTGAAGGTTTGGGATACAAGCAATTGTCACTAGTACGCATTTCTATAAGAAGGGCGAGCAACAATTATATCAATGTAGAAAATGAATCGGCCACTTCTAACAAGTTTTCATCGACTTGGAAAATCACTTGTGAGGATTTTCGTGTTTGAGAGATTGGGTCTATTAAAGAAAGGGAACAAGTTCCAGAGAAATTTTCAAAGCATAAGAACACCCGCTTCGCCCGAAATACAGAAGATCTCTAAGGATTTCCAAAGTTTGGTTCCTTCTAGAATGAGGCGACAAACAAAACTTGTGGTTTCATATAAAGAAGTACTGAAGGTAAAGCCATATACTGTGGTCTATACTAAGGAACATGACGAAGATGAAGAAAGTGTGGGGTCTTCGTATCATGTTATTGTACAAGGCGAGAATGGTGTTCCATCTTCAATGGAGGATAATGCAGAATTGGAAGATGTTTCATCGTGTTATCACATATCCTTCAACGATGGGGACCATCAAGAAGATGAAGATGTGAAAGATGCTCCACCTGAACTTGAAGAAGGAGTGAAGACGGCAGGTGATGCCTTAAAAGAAGTTAACCTTGGCACCGATGAAGAACCAAGACCCACCTACCTAAGTGCTTTACTAGAAGTTGATAAAGAAAGCACTTATATTGAGTTACTTAAGGAGTTCAGGGATGTCTTTGCTTGGAGTTACAAAGAGATGCCTGGCTTGGACCGAAAGTAGCAGTCCATCACCTTGCAGTCAAAAATGGTGCTCACCCCATTAAACAAGATCAAAGGCACTTTAGGCCGGACTTGGTTCCCTTGATTGAAACCGAAATTAAAAAACTCATCGAAGCTGCCTGTATATCGTGAAGTTAAATACCCAACATGGATTTCAATTATTGTCCTTGTAAGGAAGAAAAATGGCCAAATTTGAGTGTGCGTTGACTTTAGAGATCTCAATAATGCGTGTCCGAAAGATGAATTACTGCTTCCTATTCTAGAACTGATGATCGATGCTACTACTGGGTACGAGGAAATATCATTGATAGACAGTCTATCAGGCTATAACCAAATTCGCATAGCGCCAAAAGATGAAGAGCTTACTGTATTTCGTACCCCCAAGGGTATTTATTGCTACAATATAATGCCTTTTGGCTTGAAGAACACTGGTGTTACATACCAAAGAGCTATGCAAGATATATTTGATGACCTTCTCCACAAGAATGTCGAATGCTATGTTGACGACTTAGTGGTAAAATCAAGAAAGAAGAGCGGCCACTTGAAAGATTTGAGAATGGTGTTTGAGTTTCTCCGAAGGTACCAACTTAGGATGAATCCATTGAAATGCGCCTTTGGAGTTACTTCCGGAATGTTCCTTGGTTTCATTGTTTGACATTAAGGAATTGAAATTGATCAAGCCAAAGTAGATGCAATCTTGAAAATGCCTGAGCCTCGAGATATTCACGAATTAAAAATTCTGCAAGGAAAGTTAGCGTACCTTAGGAGATTCATCTCAAACCTAGCTGGGAGGTTCCAACCATTTAGTCGCCTTATGAAGAAAGGTGTCCCTTTCAAATGGGACCAAGCGTGTAGCAATGCCTTTAAGAGCATTAAATCTTACTTGATGAAGCCTCCAATTTTAGCAACCCCTATATTTGGAAAGCCACTGATACTATACATTTCAGCACAAGAAAGGCCTGTTGGAGCGATGTTGGCCCAAGAAAATGGTGAAGGGAAAGAAAACTCCCTTTACTACTTGAGCAGGATAATGACACCAAATGAGCTGAATTATTCGCCAATCGAAAAAATTATGTTTGGTGCTAGTCTTCTCAATCCAAAAGTTAAAGCACTATTTTCAAGCTCATGTCATTTTTTTGGTTTCTAGAGCAAATCCCATTAAGTTCGTGATGTCAAAACCAGTCCTTAGTGATCGACTAGCAAGGTGGTACCTCCAGTTTAAACAATTTGAAATTGTGTACATTCTAAAAGGCTATAAAAGGACAAGCATTAGCGGACTTCTTGGCATTTCACCCCATACCTGATGATTGGGAGCTAACTGACGAACTACCTGCTGAGGACGCAATGGTCATTGAAGTTCAACCACTATGGAAGATGTACTTTGATGGTGTTGCACATCACGGAGGAGCTGGTACTGGTGTAGTATTTATCACTTATCAAGGTGAAGTTCTGCCCCACTCTTTTACATTGACGCAACTCTGTTCCAACAATGTTGTTGAGTATCAAGCATTAATACTTGGGCTTGAAATAGTTGTCGATATGAAGCAGTTGCAATTGCAAGTCTTTGATGACTCCCAGTTAGTGGTCAATCAGCTTTTAGGTAGTTACGAGGTTAAAAAACTCGAACCTTTATCATAATTATGCTATGAAATTAGCGGGGTGGGTCGGCAACGTGACTATTCAACATGTGACAAGGAAAGAAAACAAGAAGGCAGATGCTTTAGCTTCCCTAACTTCATCGTTAATCTTGCCTGATCAAGCGTAAGTTACAATGTCTGCCAAAAATGGGTAGTACCGCCGCCTAATGAGGTTGAAGGTGAAGAAAATGAACTTAAGCATCTTGTCGCTATTTTTGAAGCTGAGAAAGAAGAATGGTGACAACCCATTATTGACTATTTAAGTTATGGGATACTTCCAGAAAATCCAAGGAGAAGGACTGAAATTCGTCGCCATGCACCTTGCTTCCTTTACTAGAAAGATACTCTATACAGAAGGTGTTGGCCCAAGAATAGGTTAAGTTTTGAATAATGACAAAAGAACTCAGTCATGGACCAGGTCCATCTTATGAAGAACAGTCATGATCAACCTATACATGTGACATGCACGTGAAGGAGATAAGTCCTACTGAAAAAGTAGCAATATCTCCTGACCTGATCGAAAAGGTTATATGTTAGATAAGGAGAGAAAGTCTCCTTATATGAAGAGAACACAATCCAGGATAAAGATAGTGTTAAAGTTTGATATCATCATGAACTCTTCTGCGATAGAAGATCAACAATTGAGTCCAATTCAAACTCTGATTACTAACCTATTAAATAGCAGTGATTGTTCTCTTTTACAGGCGTTGCACAAAAACACAGAAGTTAAACGTGAATTGGGAGCAAAATGGCAAGGCTTTTGGCAAGCAATTCGTGTGTGATTCAAGTGTGCAAACTACAAGCTATATGAACCAGATTGAAGAACCAACTCCATAAAGAGTTTTATGGGTCTTTCTTTATTCTAGTTCAATTGTAGTAGGTAATTTGTAATTGTACCTTTCAGCTTTCATAGAAGCAATTGTATTAGGTACCTAAAGTTTTTCAAGTTAGAGTTAACTTGAAGTTGTCGCAGCAGTTGAGGCTGTGTGCCACAACGAGATTAGAGTTAATCCTTATATTTACAAAGAGTTTTTGTAAATTCTATTTTGGCTCAGTGATTTTAGTGGAAGTTTGGGAAAATCCTACTGAGTAGTAGGTCGTGGTTTTTTCACCTTTTGAGCAGGTGTTTTCCACGTAAAAATCTCTGTGTTTTTTACTTTCAGTATTTATTATTCCGAAAACAGCAATAATTGGAACACCTAGAAGAACCAGGTTCTTCTATAGAGTAGTTAAGCGAAAATTGGGTACCACACAAATTATCCCCCCTTGTGTGGCATTAATGCTTAAAATATCAATTGGTATCAGAGCGGGTTATACTTGAAGAGGCTAACACCTTAGGAAAAGATCAAGATGTGTGCACCACCTGGAAACTGGGAAAGGCAATCCACTGCTAGGCCTCCACTCTTTATTGTAAGTATTATTCCTGGTGGAAGAATAGGATGAGGGATCATATCATAGGAGAGGATTATGAACTCTGGGACATAGTCATTGATGGTCCCTTGGCAACTACAAAGAAGAATGAGGAAGGGGTGGATGTGCCAAAGACAATAGCTGACTGCACTGCTGAAGATTTGAAGAAATGGGAGAAGAATTCCAAGGCCAAGAAATGGCTTGTGTGTGGACTGGGTCCAGACGAGTACAATAGGATTTAAAGTTGTACTACTTCAAAGGAAATATAGGACACTTTACAAGTGGCTCATGAAGGAACTCCTCAAGTAAAGAGATCAAGAGGAACACTGCTACACTCTCAATATGAGAACTTCAGTATGAAGGAAGGAGAATCTATCCAAGAGATGTACACAAGGTTCACAACACTAACAAATGAACTTAAATATCTTGGGAGAATTATCCTTGAAGAAGACAAGGTTGAGAAAATCTTGATAAGAGTCTTACTAGTGACTTGGGAAAGCAAAATTACTGCTATTCGGGAATCAAAGAACATTGCTACCCTCAAGCTGGATAACCTGATTGGAAACCTCACTGCCTATGAACTAAGAAGGCAAACCATGAAAATGGATGTACCCAAGAAGGAAAGAAGTCTGGCTCTCAGAATAGCTGAAGGTGCAGATCTGGAGGATGATGAAGTAGCCATGATCACTAGAGATTTCAATAAGTACCCGATGAGAGGAAAGGGTTCTTCAAGAGGTATAACCTTCAATAAACCTAAGGCTCTCGAGAAACAGACCAATGAGCGCTGCTACAAATATGGTAAGACTGATCACATGATCAAGAACTGTCCTCAATGGGAAATTGAGTGGAAGAAGGAAATGGATGAACGGAGGAATAGGAAGAAAGAACAGGTTCAACCTAAAAAGAACAAAGGATCAACAAAGGCTATGGTTGCTTCTTGAGGAGAAACATCAGATGAGGACTTAGAAGATGAAGCTGGAGATGAACAAGCACTTATGGCCATCGGAGAATCAGATGATGAACAAGAGGTAAATGTCCTTCATCTCAAAGAAAAGATTAAATTCCTGTCTAAAGATAGGTTGTCAGAACTATTGCTAGACTTCATTAATGAGTTTGAAATAATTAACAATGAGAAAAAGGAACTGTCTAGGGAATGTGTAATCCTAAAAGCCAAGTTCAAGAATCTAGAATCTAGGGCTAATGAAAGTGACAGTAAAAATGTTGAGTTGAAGAACCAGGTTTTGAACTTGACACCAGTGTCCTAGAACTTAGGTCTGAGAACTTAAAATTGAAAGTAGGAACAGGTAAGAAGAAAGCTATCACATTCATCTCACTCTAGAAGAAAACTTGGGAAAAATGAAGGATGAGATGTACAAGAAGGATGAGCATATAAAAGTTTTAAAAGAAGATCTAGGGAAAGTAAAACATGAACTAGACAGAACTTACAAATGGAACAAGGCTTCTGATGCACTTTCCTGGCTACAAGAACATCACAGTAGCAACAAAAGAGGACTTGGCTATGAGACTCAAACACCTAAGTGGGATCCTAAAACCAAGTACCTCACTCTTCCTGAAAACAAAATCTGCACACACTGTGGCAAGACTGGCCATTACAAAAATGAATGTAATGCAAAAGAAAAGGCCAGTCAAAAGAACAAAGCTTTTGTTCAAGAGAAAAATAGGTTGCTTGGGTGGGCTAAAAAGAATTTGATTTATCCCTTTGCTTATAGAAAGGGATCCAAACTAGTTTGGGTTCCTAAGACTAACCCTTGATTTCTTTTTGCAGGCCTAAGTGAAAGGAAGTAGCCAAATATGGTACATGGATAGTGGCTGCTCAAAACGCATGACTGGAAGCAAGAATCAGTTCCTTTCACTTGAGGACCTAAAGGGAGGTAATGTCTCCTTTGGAAATGGGGAAGAAAGGTGAGATTATTGGGGTTGAAAAGGTAGGTAAGACAGACTTACACTCCATTGAGAATGTCTACTTGATACATGGCTTGAAATACAGCCTGATCAGTGTGTCACAACTATGTGACAAAAGCAACCTTGTAGCATTCACCTCTACAAAATGCTTTGTGATTAACCTTACCACTGACAAGATTATTTTGCAGGGAAAAAAAATGAACAATATTTACATTGTAGATTTGTCTACTCTTTCAAAAAATGAACTCACATACCTAAGTGTGTTGGATAATGATCCCCTTATATGGCACAAAAGACTTGGTCATGCTAGTTTGAATCAGCTGAACAAATTAGTCTCTAAGAACTTGGTGATAGGGCTACCTATCATCAAGTTTAAGGAAGACAAAGTTTGTGAGGCTTGTACAAGGGGAAAGCAGGTAAGATCATCCTTCAAAAATAAGAAAAATGGTAAGCACAACCAAGTCGTTGGAACTGGTTCATATGGATCTCTGTGGTCCAATGAGAACCTTGAGCAGAGTTGGAAAGAAATATGTGATAGTGCCAGTTAATGATTATTCTAGGTTTACCTAGGTACTATTCTTAATATCTAAAGATGAAGCATTTGACATGTTTACTGCTTTTGTTAGGAAAACTCAGAAACAACTAGGTAATCAACTTGCATCTATAATGTCTGATCATGGAACTGAATTTGAAAATGCTAAGTTTGCTGAACTTTGTAATGAACATGGTATAGTTCATAACTTCTCTGCCCCTAGGACTCCTCAACAAAATGGAGTAGTTGAAAGAAAGAACAGGACTCTTGAAGACATGGCTAGGACTATGCTTCTTTCTAGTAAACTGCCCCATAGCTTCTGGGCAGAGACTGTAAATACTACTTGTTATATTATCAATAGACGCATGACTAGACATTTTGTAGAGAAGACTCTCTATGAGTTGCTTAAAGGTAGAAAACCAAATATATCCCATCTTAGAGCATTTGGATGCAAGTGCTTTGTGCACAATAATGGAAAAGACTCCATAGGTAAGTTTGATCCTAGAAGTGATGAGGGAGTATTCTTGGGATATTCTTCTCATAGCAAAATATATAAAGTATTCAATAAAAGAACTTTGTGTGTAGAAGAAAGTGTGCATGTAGTGTTTGATGAAACTAACATTCTTTCTGAGAGACAGGAACATGAAGATGAAGCCATTGGATTGGTAAAGGATTTGACTGAATTCCCAGCACAGGCTAAAGACGCACCAAAAGAAGGAACGGGTGATGGAATAGGTTTTTCCATCCAGGGTAACCTGATAGGGGAACCTGATCAAAGAGGAATTGAAACTAGTCCTCCAAAAGAATCTGTTCATGATCCTGTTCCTCAGCAACAGAACATGGGAGAAACATTGTCACGACCCTAAATCCGAGGAGCACGACCGCCGCTCAACCGAGTAAATCCCACTGAGCAAGCCTGTTAGGTTACATTTTACCCAAACAACCCCATGATTAAATAGGAGCCGGACTCCATTAATCAGATTTAGTAAGTATTTCATTATAACTTTCATTTTATTTCCCTTAGCAACTTAAATCATAATTATCAAAATATCATAAGTGTTATAAGTCTTTGCCAAATATCAATATTCTTACTTTAATTCCAATACCCAAAACTACCCACAACCTGTCTACGGAGCCTCTAAACATAACTGAAGAGTAATGTAATATAGAAATGCCGGTAACAAGGCTCCAGCTATACCTCAAAACTGAAAATCCAAAATAAGAAGATGTGCAATATAGCCCCTTGAAGGAGAAAGGGGATCACCAAGATCATGGGAAGGAGGATGCTCCGCTACACACGATCGGCACTATCCGCTATGGAGCCACCTACATTCATTTAAAAATATAGCGCCCCCGGCAAAAAGGACGTTAGTGCCATCGAATAGCACTAGTATGTATAACTAAACATCATCTAGTTAGAAAGAACTATCATACGAGAACAGAGAAATCATAAACACCTTCTCATTAGAAAGAACTATCAAACAAGAATAAAGAAATCATAAAAGTCAATCAAAAGCTTTAACAGTCACCACATCATCAAGTAAACGAACCATATAATCTTTCATATAGTTTCCATAACTTAGTTTGGGGCACTTGATATTTTTCATCATTATTCATTATACCACCGCTTTCTTGGGCGGAGTCCGATCATGACCCGATCAGCTAGGTTGCCTTATTTGAGACATGTACCTCAATCACAATCTCATTCTCAATTTCCAGAATTCAATATCAGCACAATACCACCATATGTGCGTCATGGTGTCCGATCACGGCCCGATAGGCTAGGCCGCCTTACCTAGACGTTGTTCCCTTCTCATTATCATTAATCATCTCATTTCAATTTTTATTTCACATATATAAACTCATAAGCACTTGGGGCCTCAATTATCACATCATATTTGGTACTAGGCCACATTTCATAACTCAATCGCTTCTTTCCCATATTTCATATCATTTTCACATATTTCACATCAATATCAATCCCAACAACAAGCCACTCAATTCAAGATGTCATATACACATGAGAAATTCAAGATATAAGCATAGAGAGGAATCCTCATGATTCGGCACATTAATCACAATTTAAACTTGACTTAAAATCTAGGCCTTTAGCATATACTTCACATTCTTCCATCTCAATTTATTGTCTATGCATTTCAATACATGATTCATATTCCTTGCACCTTTTCAAGTTATCAAAAGTAGCACACTGATCACATTGGAATGCATCTTTCACAAATATAGGGTCACAACACCAATTCAAGTAAAGTATCAATCAAAGCAAGAATTTAAAGTTCGGTCTTACCATATTTACACAAGCATCGATAGAGCTCAATTTCTAAAAGACGGGATTTTACCCATACATATCTTGTTTAAGATTTTCTTAAGTTACTAAGACATTTCGGAAATTCTAGCAATCCCAATCTACTTGAGACATAACAAAATAGAACACAAATTAGGAAGATATTCATGGTTTCAGCTCATTTGAGCATTTTATCAAACACTAATTGAGCATATTGAGTTTTAATCTCTTTTACAAGACTTCCTTCATTCCCCTAACCCCATTTTTATTTATTTATATACATCAATCTTCCCACAAACCTAATTTGTACATGCATGTATACATAATACTATTACCCCAAGACTCATACCTCAATAACCCATCTCACAATCTCTATAATACCAACACAACCTAGGTTAGGCACCTATGGCTTCCACTCACTATCCCATGAGTTACAATACTTAATCCATACTCATATTTCCACAATAACTCCATATATGTAAGTCTAAGGTGTAGGATTTACCTTTTTGGAAGAAATCTTGCAATACCCTTCTTTGGGTTCTTGAAGGAATTTCTTGAAAAATCTATGTGTTTATGTAAAGATTTCATCAATATTAGTGTATAAATGATGGAATTTCACACCAAGATCATAAGGATTACTTACCTTGAAGATGGGAGGGGTTGGAGGTCTTGGGAGGATAAAGAAATCTTGCCAAATTCGAGCTTGAATGACAAAAATGAAGGTAAGGTGATACCCCTTTCGGTTTTTACACTGACCAAGGGTATTTTAGACATTTCACATATTCCCTCGTGGTTCGAGGTGTTCCACCGCGGTCCACCCCACGGTTCCAGGCAGTAAGCCCTGCGGTCCACCCTGCAGCCGCGCACCTGAGCGCGCTGGTGACGCATGTCCGGTAAAATGGTCATAACTTTCTGTATACACTTCCAAATGATGAACGGTTTATTGCGTTGGAAACTAGACTCAAAGGGCTTTAATTTGATAGGTTGTGAATCACACAAAATACTTAAATAGCTGGAGATATGATTGTTCAAAGTGAGGTATTGTGCGCACTCATTTATAGATTTCGTCTAATATAAAATTCTCCAACTTGGCTTAGACTTAGGCCTCTCCTTAGACCCCAATTCACTTCTAATATGAATTATACACTTATTAACATATCGAATTGATACCAATTATATCAAGAATCCTCATTTGCACACAAAATAAAATAATAAGCCTACCTTGGCACGTCGAAATTTCAAATTACTTGGAAAAACTTTTCCGGGGCCTTACATTCCCCCCCCCCCAGGATCATTCTTCCCTGAATGAGGATCAAGGTTCACTCATTAATCATCCTTAAGTAACTTCTACTTTTTCATATTATGAAATATATCAACAGCCCCGAATTTGGCTAACTCCTTAAATTTTCAAAAATTTAAGGCAGTGTTCCCTTTGTAACTAGGACTATCCACCTATCAGAGAACTACCAAAACCATCCTAAAAGTACATCCACAACTCGAAAAAGCACCACGATATATATATATATATATATATATAT
>MU747850.1:128570-172147 GCA_026770625.1 Nicotiana glauca
ACTGCACATTATTAAATCATAACACCTAGAAGGTACTTTTCAAATGAAAACCAACTGTTATACAATCAAGAGAGAATACCTTATTTCCACAATACTCTCGGCCTTCAATGTGGCCTTTCATAGTCATAGGCTCTTTCATAATGCATTCCCCAACCTCCAAACTTTATGTAACAAGGATAACAACTAGATACCTCGCATAAGCTAACTATCCATTAACATTCACCTTTAATAGTTTATACCAGGATAATACACAAAAGGTCTCCAACTACCTTGTTAGACGTAGACATATGAAAACACATAATACATGTAGAACCAAGATGGTAAACATCATACTCATAGCACGGCCTAATGTGAACTACACTTATGCAACCTTCATTATCAACTCACATAACATCTTTAGGGAAAGTATTGAGAATAACCCCTTCACCTTCCTAAACTCTAAATCTCTACACGACTGCCCATGCTAAACCCTTGGTGACCTTCTACAATTACTCTAAGATGTGCTACCATAAACTGATGACAAAATTACCTATCGAATATATGTGATCACACTGGGATGCTTTTTCTTTAACATAATTGAACCTTCAATTCCCAATAGATTTAATACAATGAAGAGAAACGGAGTTCAAGATCGGGCTGGAATTATTTAGGAATCCACTAAGGCACTGAGCAGAGTACTTCCTGAGGTTATATGGGTAACTAGTATTTTGGCAATATGAGTCATTAAGGAGGATATTCAAGTATGTGACCCAGTCGTTTCCTAGAGTGTAAGAAAAATCCAGTTATCAAGAATGAGAATATTCTGGCACCTTGAATGCGATATGGGTTTCAAAACACATGAAGTCGGATTACACTCTTAACATTACTTGACACACGTAATTTATGCCACAAAATCATGAGGATGAAATGAAGTTGAAAACTTATGAGATTATCATATTTCAAACAGCTTAATCCTTCCTGATAGTTGATCCTATAAAATAGAACTAAAGATACAACAACTTGACCTCCAAATCAATATGATCATGATATGTGCAAAAATCTAAGGGCATCTAATCTCAACCTTTCACGAGTGAAACCACATAGATAGGACATCCTACCATAGGGGTGAAATCATGTATTGGTTAGAGGAGTTCCAATGGTTGACGTAATGCTCCGGGATGAAAGACCATTAAAACTCATATCCTCCTTAAGGAGGTGGAACGCCAGGGGTAATAGAATTTCCCGCACATGACAATGACATTGTCAATAATCCTAGAAGCCGAGTGAGCAGAAGGCCACGTAACCCATCCGATCCGACCCATTTACGACTTTTGAAAAGGGGACCCACTTTGGTTTGAAATCATGGCCATATAAGCTTGAACTTTGAGGGAGGAAGATCATTACTTTTGAAACCCATAGGACAAGCCCTTGCAGCCCTAAAAACCGATAACAATGGCGAGAAAGTACTTAGAACCATTACGGGTTGGTATAAAATAAGGCCTCAAAGTGCCCACATGGATAAGTCGAAAGAATGAGACGTCTTAATGCATTTATCGAGGAGAAGTAATAATGCTATCTAGTCACATGGATAAGCAGAGCAGGTAAATGATTGTTAGAAGAACATCTACAAAGAATACCAGTAATATTTATTTATTCTAACAAAAGGAATATGTCCCCCATCCTTAATGCTACAAGACTTCCTCTTTGATGCCATGAAACATAAATGAATTTTACAATGAGAGTTATCAGATGAAATAGATAGTAGAGTAGCAAAACTAATGAGCACTACTTGGAACCAACCAGCTTAAACTAAGTCGAAGACATTAGAATTCTATAGTAAACGGGGATTTACCTACTTTCAGTGTCCCTTTAGAAAAGGGGTACTTGTAGAGTACATAAAAATGAGGTGAATTTAATTGAATTGTATAGTATGATAACTACTCGAGACATTGAGGTAGTATCACATTGAAGATTACGATTAAACAACACACGATGCAAGACAAATGAAAAGAAAGTGAAAGAGCCTTATGGAAGTAACCTTTACATTGTAACCACTAAGAGGGGTGGTTATATAAAGCGATTACGAGAAGCTACATTTTTGAAAGAAGATCTCTATATGAAGTCACATGATGTTTAGTATAGCTCCAGGATTCAAAATACAATTATGTTTAGCAACTCAATTTCATAATGAAGCATTACTACACATTTCTACACATCCAGCTATTACGAGCCACATTGGGAGATGCTATATACTTGACTGAGAGAAAGGATTTGACATATGAATTTGTTACTAGGTGTATTTCTCCTCGGTCAACTCAAAACCTAAAGGCGAGAGTTACACTGATAAGAAAATCATTGGGCTGGCACAAGTGTAGATAATCCATTATCGGAAAGAGATCATTCAATTTCAGTAATTGTGGCATGCTGTCAACCCTTGATGAACTTGAAGTGATATGAGGACCCAATGAGATAGTATAGAATAATCATGGGGGGTTTGCAGGTGTTCATAATGAGTTCCTCAAGGATTTTAACTTGAGAACTACCCAGATGCTAATGAAATACAGAAGAATATGAGAAACATGCGTTGTGCTATAATAATCCCCAAAGGTGTACTTGGTCTTGACGGATAGCCTAGTAAGGGTCCTTTCGAGAAAGGAAGTGTTACAATGATTCACAGAAGGATATGTTCTCTCATGGTTATCGAACAAGTGTGGGGAAACTAGCACAATATATTTTTTACTAACTAAAGAACACAATTAACATATGTTATGGAGGTGTAAAGAGAAAGGAAACGTTTGTTATAAACTGGACATGCTTCTGCTACATTAACTCCTGACTGCAATATACGACCATGCCATAAGCAACCACACTACTAGGACAAAGTGAGCTACCTACTGCGGGATGTCCCATGGACACAAAAGTTATGGCGACACAAGATCTTCCTATGACAGGGATGTGAGTACCTCAATTTTTCAGAGAGACTTTATGCACACAGTGACCATTTCGATTGACATGCACCCATGTGATAGATGTTAAGGTATGCTCTTATGTTACTAGCCAGTGAGAAACTTTCATGATGATATTCGCAAGAGAGTAGATTGACTGTTTAAACCATATAAGCCATATACACAACTGAGTAAAAGAGTGACTTGAGAAGGACCGCAACACTGAGATGCTTTACAGGGAACTCGATACCACATAGGTAAACTTTACGACGGTGCATGCATAGGCACAAGTGGGCAGATGTTGCCCATTTCAATAAGATATTCTGTAAGAAATTCATCAGGTATAGTCCCTCGTTAAGAATTTAGGAAAGGAAAGTGAGGAAGTATTAGTCTTAGAGTTATAACTCCGTTAAAGGATGTATTTATAGAACTTAATTCCATAAGAGGATGTAATTAAGAGAATTTGTAATAGAGTGGATTCACGAATAGTGCGTCTCGTTCAAAGAGTCGATACATGCAATGTTTTGTTATTCAACACCTTGTTAAGACCATGTTTATGAGAATTCTTCAATATGGGTGTACATATACAATGGGTAGAAATTCTCATTTGGCTCACTTAATGACGTTAGGTTGATAGGGCAATAGCTTAATCGATACCCCTCAGCTCCACATCCCTAATGTACGTAGGTAACATACTGAGATACTACACGATCTGATGGTGCAGAGACATCAATAGGGACAAGGATACTTCCTTCTTAGCGATATGTTTTACCAATCCATCCACAGCTCAATACATTCTCCTAACAAGTCATTGGGCAATCTACTCGGACTCAACGCTGGGATCAATCCCTCCTTACATGCTTCAAATTTGCGGATTATGGTATCAAGGTTACCAATCTTGAGAATAAGACTTAGAGAGGAAATCAGCTCCCTAACTCGAGCTCTATCACACGATTGGAGTATCAAAGAAGGGTGAAATCCATAAATTTTCGAATAGCCTCCAACTTATAGATGTGGTCGGCTACACACCGATAAGAAGGACTCTACCAGACACGGCTCCAAGACATCCTAGGACACTTCAAAACCTTAGACTCTGATACCAAGTTTGTCACGCCCCAAAATTCGAGGAGCGCGACCGGCGCTCAACCAAGTAAACCCGACTGAGCAAGCCTGGTAGGTTACATTCTACCCAAACAACCACATGATTAAATAGGAGCTAGACTCCATTAATCAGATTTAGTAAGTATTTCATTACAACTTTTATTTCATTTTCCTTAGCAACTTAAATCATAATTATCAAAATATCACAAGTGTTATAAGTTTTTGCCAAACATCAATATTCTTACTTTAATTCCAATACCCGACACTACCTACAACCTGTCTACGGAGCCTCTAAACATAACTGAAGAGTAATGTAATATATAAATATTGGTAACAAGGCTCCGGCTATACCTCAAAAGTGAAAATCCAAAATAAGAAGATGTGCAATATAGCCCCTTGAATGAGAAATGGGCTCACCGAGATCTTTTGGAAGGAGGATGCTCCGCTACACACGATCGGTACTATCCGGTATGGAGCCACCTACATTCATTTAAAAATGTAGTGCCCCCGGCAAAAGGGACGTTAGTGCCATCGAATAGCACTAGTATGTATAACTAAACACCATCCAGTTAGAAAGAACTATCATACAAGAACAGAGAAATCATAAACACCTTATCATGAGAAAGAACTATCAAACAAGATTAAAGAAATCATAAAGGTCAATCAAAAGCTTTAACAGTCACCACATCATCAAGTAAACGAACCATATAGTCTTTCACATAGTTTCCATAACTTAGTTTGGGGCACTTGATATTATTCATCATCATTCATAATACCACCGCTTTCTTGGGTAGAGTCCGATCACGACCCGATCGGCTAGGTTGCCTCATTTGAGATATGTACCTCAATCACAATCTCATTCTTAATTTTTGGAATTCAGTATCAGCACAATACCACCATGTGTGCGTCATGGTGTCCGATCACGGCCCGATCAGCTAGGCCACCTTACCTAGACATTGTTCCCTTCTCATTATTATTAATCATCTCATTTCAATCTTTATTTCACATATATCAACTCATAGGAACGTGGGACCTCAATTATCACATCATATTTGGTACTAGGCCATATTTTATAACTCAATCACTTCTTTCCCACATTTCATATCATTTTCACATATTTCGCATCAATATCAATCTCAACAACAAGCCACTCAATTCAAGATGTCATGTACACATGAGAAATTCAAGCTATAAGCATAGAGAGGAATCCTCGTGATTCGGCACATTAATCACAATTTAAACTTGACTTGAAATCTAGGCCTTTAGCATATACTTCACATTCTTCAATCTCAATTTATTGTCTATGCATTTCTATACATGATTCATATTCTTTGCACCTTTTCAAGTTATCAAAGTAGCACATTGATCACATTGGAATGCATCTTTCACAAATATAGGGTCACAACACCAATTCAAGTAAAGTATCAATCAAAGCAAGAATTCAAAGTTTAGTCTTACCACATTTACACAAGCATCGATATAGCTCAATTTCTAAAAGACGGGGTTTTAGCCATACATACCTTCTTTAAGCTTTTCTTAAGTTACTACGATGTTTCGAAAATTCTAGCAATCCCAATATACTTGAGACATAACAAAATAGAACACAAATTAGGAAGGTATTCATGGTTTCAGCTCATTTGAGCATTTTATCAAACACTAGTTAAGCATCTTGATTTTTAATCTCTTTTACAAGACTTCCTTCATTCCCCCAGCCCCATCTTTATTTATTTATTTATATACATCAATCTTCCCACAAACCTAATTTTTACATGCATGTATATATAATACTATTACCCCAAGAATCATACCTCAATAACCCATCTCACAATCTCTATAATACCAACACAACCTAGGTTAGGCACCTATGGCTTCCAATCACTATCGCATGAGTTACAATACTTAATCCATACTCATATTTCTATAATAACTCCATATATGTAAGTCTAAGGTGTAGGATTTACCTTTTTGAAAGAAATCTTGCAAAACCCTTCTTTGGGTTCTTGAAGGAATTTCTTGAAAAATCTATGTGTTTATATGAAGATTTCATCAATATTAGTGTATAAATAATGAAATTTCACACCAAGATCATAAGGATTACTTACCTTGAAGATGGGAGGGGTTGGAGGTCTTAGGAGGATAAAGAAATCTTGCCAAATTCGAGCTTGAATGACAAAAATGAAGGTAAGGTGATACCCCCTTCGGTTTTTACACTACCCAGGGGTATTTTAGACATTTCACATATTACCCCGTGGTCCACGGCATTCCACCATGGTCCACACCGCGGTTCCATGCAGTAAGCCCCGCGGCCGCGCGCCTGGGCGCGCTGGTGATGCATGATCGGTAAAATGGTCATAACTTTTTATATATACTTCCAAATGATGAACGGTTTGTTGCGTTGGAAACTAGACTCAAAGGGCTTTAATTTTATAAGTTTTTCATCATACAAAAACCTTAAATAACTGGAGATATGATTATTCAAAGTGAGGTATTATATGTACTCATTTACAGATTTCGTCTAATATGAAATTTTCCAACTTGGCTTAGACTTAGGCCTCTGCTTAGACCCCAATTCACTTCTAATATGAATTATACGCTTATTAACATATCCAATTGATACCCATTATACCAACAATCCTCATTTGCACACAAAATAAAATAATTAGCCTACCTTGACACGTCGAAATCTCAAATTACTTGGAAATTTTTTTGGGGGGCCTTACAAACATCTAGCAGAAACCAGATGGCTGTCGAATTTCACAAGTATCAAAGCTCTCATCCCATTAAGAACATAATCACTGATCCAACTAGATCACAATTAAAGAATCTGTGTGCTTTTGATGCCTTTCTATCTCTTATTGAACCTAAAAATGTTGTTGAGGCTTTGTAGGATGCAGATTGGGTGAATGCAATGCAAAATGAACTCAATCAGTTTGAGAGAAGTCAATTTTGGCATCTAGTTCCAAGACAAAGGACAGATCAGCTATTGGCACAAAATGGGTCTTCAGAAACAAGCTTGATAAAGATGGAACAGTTACAAGAAACAAGCAAGACTGGTGGTCTAAGGTTACAGCCAAGATGAGGGCATAGATTATGATGAGACTTTTGCTCCAGTTGCAAGACTAGAGGCAATAAGACTTCTCATGGCTTTGCAACACACATGGAATTCACTCTTCATCAGATGGATGTCAAAAGTGCCTTCCTGAATGGATACCTGAAAGAAGAAGTGTTTGTGAAACAACCCCCTAGGGTTTGAGAGCAAGAAATGTCCTGGACATGTATACAAACTAGACAAGGCTCTCTATGGACTCAAGCAAGCTCCTAGAGCATGGTATGAATGACTATCCAAATTTTTGCTTGAAAATGGATACAAAAGAGGTAAAATTGATAGTAACCTATTCTTAAGAGAAAATGGTAAGGACCTTCTTGTAGTATAAATATATGTTGATGACATAATCTTTGGGGCCACCACTGATAAACTAAGCAAGGATTTTGCAAAATTAATGGGGAGTGAGTTTGAAATGAGTACGATGGGTGAGCTTAACTTTTTCTTAGGCCTACAGATCAAATAAAGCCCAAATGGAACCATGATCCATCAGTAGAAGTATGCAAAAGAGCTTATCAAAAAGTTTAAAATAGATGAATCAAAGGAAATAGACACCCCCATTGCAACTGCCACTAAATTAGATATTGATGAACCTGGTTCATCAGTTGATCAAAAGTTGTATAAGGGTATGATTGGTTCACTTTTGTATCTTACTGCTATCAGACCTGACATCGTTTTCAGTGTAGGGCTTTGTTCTCCTTTCAAGCTAATCCAAAGGAGTCTCACTTGACTGTTGTCAAGAGGATACTAAGATATTTGAAAGGTACCACTGATCTGTGTCTTTGGTATCCCAAAGGTAGTAATTTTAATCTAGTAGGATATGCTGATGTTGATTATACAGGTTTCCTAGTGGATAGGAAAAGCACCTCAGGTATGGCTCACTTTATTGGTTCATGTCTTGTGTCATGGGCCACTAAAAAGCAAAATTCAGTGGCTTTATCCACCGCTGAGGCTGAGTATGTTGTTGCAGCCTCCTGTTGTGCTCAATTGCTATGGATCAAACAATAGCTGGTAGATTTTGGCATGGAAGTTGGTTGCATTCCTATATTCTATGATAACACTAGTTTTATAAGTATGACAAAGAACCCTGTTCATCATAAGAAGACTAAGCACATAGATGTTGGACACCACTTCTTGAGAGATAACTATGAGAAAGGATTGATCTCCATAGAATTTTGTGCTACTGATAAACAAATTGCTGACATCTTCACTAAAGCACTGAGTAGGGAAAACTTTGAGAGGAACATGTTGAAATTAGGGATGATTAAGATCACCTAATAGGTCCACCTCAGAATTTGAGTAAATATCTAGATTAATTCTTACTCAGCTTCATACTTTGATTAGTATACTCCTGTGGCATGTGTTTATATGACTCATTGATCTCTTACAAAGGTTTTTTTCTATTATGACATTTGAGGCATGCTCAAGAGAGTTCTACATGAAGAACCTGGTTCATTAGTACGGGTTCATCTGAAAGCTAAGGTATGTTTTCTATACTTTGCACAATTATAAAGATTAATATTTCAATCATGAGCAGAAGTCCTATAATTGTTCAATTCCTAGAAAATTCTATATGTTAGCATTGAACCAGTTCCATCCGCTTAGAACTCTAAACCGTAAATATTTCCTAAAATCTAGGAAAGCCAAATCAATCATTCAAATTCTGGAGTTTCAGGTTGATTACACCTCTAATTGAACACTGTAAAAAGTTGCCATTACTTATTAAATGTATAATCACCTTTAAATTTATATCATTTTTCCAGTCTTCATCATAACTCTAAACCGTCAAAAATTCGTTGTCATCTTCACTTACCCTTTTCTCAAAAATTCCCAAATTTTCTCAAAGAATCAACTATTATGTCTAACCCACAAGATAACCCTGGAACTCCTCCATCACCATCTCCCTCAAATTCATCCTCAACCACTCCACCCAGTGCATCTCCAAAACCTAGAACACGAAGGGTAAAAATGTTTGCTAGAAAGACTGTGGCATCTGGTGCTCTGAGGAAGGCTTTGAATGAAATATTGAAAGTAATCCAAGTGAAAGCAAACAAAGCTCAAAAATCTGACTCCAGCGCTTCTGAGTCTGAATCCTATCAATCTACTACTGAGGGGGGAAGGACATGGGTCTTCTGACTCTGAAAAGAATCAAGAATCACCTTCCAATGTAAGTTCATCTGAAATTGAAAATCTAGAGACTAGGTTTGTTCTGGTCGGACCCATTAGGGATGTTGCGTTGCCTGAGATACGTAGGAGTGGAGGTAAAAAAAAGTTAGAAAAAGAAAAAGAGAGAGAGGATGCATGTGGTGAAGAAAGGGGAACTGGGAAAATAGAAGTGCATGCTATTTGTGGGGTTGAACATGAAAGTGGCATGAATTAAGGGGAAGTGGTTCTAGGGAAGCCGCTGAGGGATTGGTTCATCTGAGCACACAAAGAGATGAACCTATTTCATCTACTGAAGAAACCCTAGCAGACCTGCTGAAGAAGGTTGGGGAAAGCTATGACCCAAAGAAAAGCAGAACTCCCACAGCAAAAACCCCCAATGCTCCTAAGACTTCCAAGAAAAGAAAGGCTTCATCCCTTACACCTGTTGACTCTTCATTGCTAAAGGGTAGAGCCACAAAAAATAGGGTGAAACAGAGTGAAGCTGAGTTACAAAAGGCTTTGGATGCAAGCAAGAAAAAGAGAATGGATAAAGGGAAGGGAAAGGTTGCAGAATCCTCAGAGGTTGTTGAGGAAGAGGAGATGGAACTGGTCCATCAAGAAATGGGTACATCAGCGAAGGTTCCTACCCCAAGCCAAAAACGCCCAAGACTTCCTCCAAGAAGTCTTCCTCTGTGTTTGAGGTTGTTGAATCTTCACTTGCCAAGAAGACAAGATCTGCAGTGAAAAACAAACAAGTAAGAATTTTTTATGATAAAGAATGGAGTGGTAAAAAAGAAGAAACTGACTCTGAAAAGGAGCAGGACAGGTTTGCCATATTTGGCAGAAGAAAAATCTTGAAGGGAAGACTGTTGAAGGACCTGGTAGAGCCAGGAATGATGAGGTTGGTGGATGCTTTAGCTGCTCAAGGGTAGAAGGACATGGTCCTTCAGATGGATGGGAGGCTAGCTAGGAATGAGATAATTGAATTTATGGCTAATGTTGAGGTCAAAGAAGGCATGGTTAAAAGCCTGGTGAAAGGAGTCCAAGTGCAGTTTGATGCACAGAAATTGGGAGAGATCCTGGATATATCCTCTGAAGGGTTTGATGATTATACAAGGAAAAGGTGGCCCTTCCTGGACTCCCTCCCTACTGCCCTTGAAATCACCAAGAGGTTTTGTGATTCAGAAGAAGTGAATGAAGCCAGGGTTGTGCAGAAAAGTGAAATGAGGCCTGAGCACAAGGTTGTGTTCGAATTTGTCAACAAGTGCTTATTGACTAGACAGGAGAGAAGGCACACTACCAACTACATGGATCTGGTCCTTATGGAGTGCCTGGAGAGAGGAAAGCAAATCAATTGGCCTGCTTTCATTATCAAGTTTCTAGACAGAGTCATTAGTGGCTCCAAGGCTCATGCTACTCCATATGGCTTTCTTCTAACCACAGTCCTGGACAGGCTGAATGTGCCTCTGAAGAAATGGGAAATGGCATCAAGCAAAGAACACTTTGGCAACAATACTCTGCTTGCTTGTGACTATCTAGTCAATGCCATCCCAAATGAACATAGTTCATCCCAGAATACACCCATCAACAACAAAGTTAGAAGTTTGGTTCAGGAATGTGCAGCCAAGGATGCTGAAATAGCTAGGATCAAGGCACAAGTGGTTAAAGTGGAAACTGAGATGGATGGTCTCAGATCTGAGCTTGCCAAAGAAAAGGAGAAGAATGATGGAATTCTTCAGAACATGTTGAATCTTCTCTAAACCCAATCCCAACCCTCTAGTTCCTCTAGGCCTTAGCACTTCTAGATCCTGTCTCCTGAACTTGTTAAGTACCCCTAGTGACCCAGATTAGGGATTTTTCTATCTTTCTATTTTTTTGCTCATGGTTGGAGTATTTTTCTTTCTTTTTGTGATTAGTGGCAACTTATCTCTATCAATGATAACTACTGTTTTGCTCTTGTTCAATGATTAATTTGTCCTTTATAGTTTAAATATGTTTGTTTGATTACTGATGATTCCACCATGATTGCACTTGCAGTTGCCCCAGTGGCCATGAATACTTATTAAAATCTGAAAATCACACTTTATATGCAATTTTTCGATGATGCCAAAAGGGGAAAAAGACATTATGCTTTACACATTCTAAAATAAGTGATGTTTATAACCTAATTAATCTGGTCCTTGATGATAAGTGAATTTTCTAAAGTTTAGTATTGATGATTAAGCTGAGTTTTTACAGGTTCCAAATCAGTAAAAATCACAGAGTTTGTCATCATCAAAAAGGGGGAATTTGTTGGCCCAAGAACAGGTGAAGTTTTGAAGAATGACAAAAGAACTCAGTCATGGACAAGGTCCATCTTGTGAAGCACAGTCATGATCAACCTATACATGTGAGAAGCACGTGAATGAGATAAGTCCTACTGTAAAAGCAACTATATCTCCTGATTTGATTGAAAAGGTTGCATGTTAGATAAGGAGAGAAAGTCTCCTTATATGAAGAGAGCACAATCCAGGATAAAGATAGTGTTAGAGTTTGATATCATCATGAACTCTTCTGCGATAGAAGATCAGCAATTGAGTCCCAATCAAACTCTGATTACTAACCTATTAAATAATAGTGATTGTTCACTTTTACAGGGGTTGCACAAAAATGCAGAAGTTAAACGTGAATTGGGAGCAAAATAGCAAGGATTTTTGCAAGCAGTTCGTGTGTGATTCAAGTATGCAAACCAGAAGCTACATGTACCAGATTGAAAAACCAGCTCCATAAAGAGTTTTATGTGTCTTTTTTAGTCTAGTTCAATTGTAGTAGGTGATTTATAATTGTACCTTTCATCTTTCATAGAAGCAATTGTATTAGGTACCTAAAGTTTTTCAAGTTAGAGTTAACTTGAAGTTGTCGCAGCAGTTGAGGCTGTGTGCCACAACGGGATTAGAGTTAATCCTTAGGTTTATAAAGAGTTTTTGTAAATGCTGTTTTGGCTCAGTAATTTTAGTGGAAGTTTGGGAAAATCCTTCTGAGTAGTAGGTCGTGGTTTTTTTACCTTTTGAGTCAGGTATTTTCCACGTAAAAATCTCTATATTCTTTACTTTCAGTATTTATTATTTTGCAAACAGTAATAGTTGGAACACCTAGAAGAACCAGTTCTTCTATAGAGTATTTAAGCGAAAATTGGGTATCATACAAATCACCCCTCCCTCTTTTGTGTCATTAATGCTTAAAACGTCAGAAGGTCATTCGAGGGAGTACTCGTGCGATGCTTGGGGGAAGAAGAAGCACTTCAAGCTTTGTAAGAAGCACAATCTGGGGTATGTGGATCATACCAGTTTGGACCAAAGCTCCAATTCTATATAAAACAGATGGGATATTATTGGCCAACGATGGTAAAAGATTGCTTGGACTACACTCGATAATGTAAGGCTTGTCAATACCATACGAATTTTATTCATCAACCTCTTGAAGTGTTGCACCCGACTGTTGCATCCTGGCCATTTTACGTTTGGGGATTGAATGTTATTGAACCACTGCCAAAGTCCTCTGGTGGGCATCTATACATCTTGGCTGCAACTGAATACTTCTCAAAATGGGCTAAAGTTGTTGCTCTTAAGGAAGTAAAAAAGGAAAATGTTGCAAGTTTCATCCGAGTAAACATTGTCTATTGCTTTGGCATTCTTTGTTACATAATAATGGATAATGGCAAACTGTTCGACAATAGGTTGATGAACAAGATTTGTGAACTTTTTGGCTTCAAGCAACGTAACTCTTCTATGTACAATGCTGCCGCCAATGGTCTAGCCGAGGCATTGAAGAAGACTCTATGCAACTTGTTAAAGAAAGTTGTCTCCAAATCCAAACGGGATTGACATGACCGCATGGAAGAAGCTATATGGCATATAGGACAACTCACCGTATGCCAACACAAGCGACCCCTTAAGAACTCGTTTATGGAGTCGAATCCGTCTTGCCATTCGAGCGTCAAAAACCTTCATTATGACTAGAAATCATTGATGAAGAAAATGCTAGACTTTGATTAGCAGAGTTAGAGGCTCTTGATGAGAAAAGGTTGGAAGCTCAACAAAGTCTAGAATGTTATCAATCTCGATTGTCTCGCGCCTTCAACAAAAGAGTTCGCCCAAGATCCTCTCAAGTAAGATATCAAGTCATTGTCGTACGAAGACCAATAATTACTTACCATGAACCTGTAGTGAAGTTCAGTTCAAAATGGGATGGGCCATATATCGTACAAGAAGCTTACTCAAGTGGGGCTTACAAGCTAGTAGATGCAGATGGCATGGGAATCGGCCCTATCAATGGCAATTTTTTGAAGAAGTATTATCCTTGAAGTTGCAACGCTCCTTGATGCATGAGCCTAAACTGCATATTTCTACACTCCTAGCCCGTATGAGTCTAGACTATGTATGACCTCTACAAAAAAAAAAAGTCCTCTAGGTTGAAAACCTCAAAAGAGGTGGCCTAGGCAAAAGTTAGGACATACAAAAAGAAAAAAAAAATCACCCATTCTGAACTACAGTATAACTTGATCCTCTTCACTGAGGTACGTAGGCAGCTTAGAGTTTCATTTTGAGTTTAGTTGCATAAGTTCAAAAGATACATAATCCCCCAATCGTTGTCCGAATGAAGTACGATGGAAAGTAATCCATTCAATCGGCACTTGAAAATTGAGCTGAGATACCATTCTTCTGTAAAACTTTGGATCTCATTTGATTTAAAGGGGGAATGCCGCAATGGCAAATTGGTGTCTTCAATAAAATGATTAATCTCTTTTAGGAGGCTTCCAAGCATTTGCATTGAAGTCTGGGGATTCTCTATGCCTTCATGTTCGCTAAACCTTCAAGTTTTTTTTGTGAGCCTTCGTGACGTTTCAAATTAGTAAGTCTTGAACCCAAGACATTTGGTGAGAATGAATCTCTTGAATTTTAATTTCTAACAATTAAAAGGGTCTTACAATCTCAAGGCTTCCACACCAAGATATAAAAATTTTGGTGAAGTCGCGCTAATTTGGAACTGTCGGCATATCAGAAACCCAAGTCGGCTTCAAACTATCATCTGAAATTGTCCTTAAGGCATAAAATATTATGGATATATTTTAGATTATGAAGTTTAGTTTCCAAGAAATTGATTAGTTCGGGATTTCGACGTCCCTACTTCAAGATACAAAACTTTTGGCAAAGCCATGCAAATCTGAAATCATCGGTGTGTCAGAATTTAGTATTGACTTTAAAATATTATTTAAAACTATCCTTAAGGTATTAAATTTTGCATTTTAGATATGTTATAGATTTGGAAGTTAAGTTTCCAGTAGATCAAATGGTTCGTATTTTTGACATTCCTACATCAAGATACAAAACTTTTGGTGAAGTCATGCAAATATGAAATTTGGTGAAGTCGTGCAAATATGAAATCGTCGCCACGTTAGAATTTAATATTGATTTAGAACTATTATCTAAAACTATCCTTAAGGCATTAAATCTTTTATTTTAGATATATTATAGATTTGGAAGTTAAGTTTCCAATAGATCAAATGGTTCATGATTTTGACTTTTCTACACCAAGATATGATTTTTTTGGTGAGACTGCGCCAATCTAAAATTTTCAACGTTATGGAATCTAAAATTGGTTTCAAAAAATATTATCTGGGGCAATTTTGAAGGTGTTTGATTCTAAGTTTTAATATAGTTTAGATATTGAAATCAAATTTTCGAGAAATCAAACGGTTCGTTATTTGGACTCTCCCATGACAAGATATGAATGTTTTGTTACAAGCGCGTAAAGCTGAAAATTATGCGACTAAGATAAAAGTCGGACAATGTAAAGCAAAAGAGAAGCTGGAATATTTAAGCGCTCGAAGTTTCCAAGTTGAAGTCTTCAAGTCTGTCGATCTTCAAGTTGAAGTCTCAAAGTTGAAATCTTCAAGTCCGTCGGTCTTCAAGTTGAAGTCTTCACGTTCGTCACTCTTCAAGTTGAAATATTTAAGCCCTCCAAGTCTTCAAGTACGTCGGTCTTCAAATTTCAGTCTTCAAATTCACCGGTCTTAAAGTTGAATTGTTTAAGCCCTCCAAATCTTCAAGTCCGCTAATTTTTCAAGTTAAATTTTAAAATTCAACCACTCTTTGGGTTGAAGTCTGCAAAGTCCACCAAATCTTCAAAGTTTTCAAGTGTTCAAGTCGATATCGTCAAGTTGATATCATCTTCGAGTTGAAGCATTATAACTTTCCAATCTTAAGGTGGACATATAAGTTCCTTTGTACCTTAAGTTGGCTTCTTTGTGGATTTGTCCTTAAAAGGAACTATAATTTTCATTGATAGTAATCTCTCTGATAGTCAGGCCACATTGAGAGTAATCCCGCCGATAGTCGGGCCACCTTGAGAGTAATCTCTCCGATAGTGGGGTCATTTTGAGAGTAAATCTCTTTGATAGTCGAGCCACATTCAGAGTAATCTCTCCGATAGTCAGGTCATTTTGAGAGTAATCTCTCCGAGTCAGGTAATTTTGAGAGTAATCTCTCAGATAGTCGAGCCACATTGAGAGCGATATCTCCGATAGTTGAGCCACATTGAGAGTAATCTCTCTGAGAGTCGAGCCACATTAAGAGTAATCTCTCCGATAGTCGAACAACATTGAGAGTAATCTCTCCGATAGTCGAGCCACATTGAGAGTAATCTCTCTGATAGTATGGTCACCTTGAAAGTAATCTCTCCGATAATTGGGACATGAGAGTAATCTCTCCGATATTCGAATGAGGAGGAGTGCCCATCCCTTCACACCCTGAGATTGTCTTCTTCATGCATGTATTATCTCGTCAAACAAGAACACATCCTTCTTGTTTGACCTACAACAAAAAACAACAAAAGAAAAGAAAAAGAAATTACCTTCTCATTATTGCTTCGGAATCAGCAAAAAAATAGACTCTAGGTGACTTGCAAATACTGCGAACTAATGCTCACAAGTTAGAGAGTACGCATCCTTATATAGATTTCTCAAAGCAGCTGGACGGAAATCGATTTCGATTTGGGAAGACTTCTACCACCTTTTGGATGGCACAATTGGTTTTCTAGTGGGATTTGGTTAGTATGCGTGTGGGGCTTCTGTCCAAAGGCAAGATTTTGCCTAAGTTTTAGGTAAATATCAAGTATAAAGAAAGGACAAATCCTAGGTGGCAGCTATATAGGAGCCTCTTCGTCAATTAAATGTAACAAAAGTGAATATGTGACTATGACAAAGTTAAATGCAAAATAATTGCGTGTGCAGACTTTCTTTAAATCATTCCCAGCACATTTTAAATCCATATAAATGATTTATATGTGTTCTATAGGTATGCTATTGTCCCGAGATACTTCAAGCCTAGTCTCGGATATTTGGTGACCTCATACTCCGACAAGTCCTGCAATAGGGGCATTTATAGGCATCTAAATTTTATTGGATTTAAATTCATAAAATTATTTGGACTATATTTTTGAATTAAAAATATATTAGTTCAAATAAATTTATTGAGCTAATGTAATTGTATTAGTTATATAAGTCCAATATACATGGATTAAATAAATAAGTCCAAATCTATTGGGTTAGCCCATTTAATTGGGATATAAATGATGAGCCCACTTCATTAGGTCCAATATGCCATCTTCCTAGAAGCCCAGTTTGGTGCCTCATGTCAAATTACGTGGCACACCAAGTCAAACAAAAGAGCCAATGGGATCGTGCCAGGTGTCAAAATGATAAGGCATGCCAAGCCAAATTTAATGGTCAATGAAAACGCGCCACGTGTGCAAATGACATATTCTGACCAATCAAATGCGGTCTTGTCACACTTCAATTTGATTGATCGGAAAGAGTTTGTTCTTATCATTACTCTTCCCTCCCACAACTATAAATAGGGGTCTTCATAACCCAGAAAAAGCACCAGAAGTTATAACAAGAAGCAAGAGAGAGCTCGTGGATCAAACGCCGCAAATTTCTCTACAAGTTTCAGGCTTCAAGCGAAGTTCAAGTTCAAGAATGAAGAACAAATCAAGTTCAAGCTCAAGAACGAAGAACAATTCAAGTTCAAGATCAAGAACGAAGTCGTTAAATCAAATACAAGGCGTTCAAGATCAAGACTACTTAACCGTGATAAAATTCGTGGCAATAATCAAAATGTTCGTGACGGATAAATCAAATTAAAATTCAAGATCAAGCTCAAAGGCCCTTGAATTTATACTGAAAAAGTAAAAACAGAGGAATCATAGAGATTGTACACTCATATTATTTAAAATAAAATACTACGATTGTTGCAATATCTTTCGGTCTTGATTTTATTTTGTTGACGCAATTGATTGTCTACAGTTATATCTCACTTTCATAGACTTTTGAATAAAGAAGAGGACAGAGACATTGTGCTAGGGTAATTGGGGCACTCTGGGAGTCACCAAGACTCTAGGTCTTGTAGGCGTATTAAGGCTGAGGAGGTCGTGACAGCTATGCGCAAGATGAGTAGGGGCTGAGCGATCGGGCCAGACAAAATTTTGGTGAAATTGTGGAGGTGTGTGGGTAGAGCAGGCTTGGAATGGATTGCGCTATTTAATGTTATCTTAGGACGAAGAGGATGCCAGATGAATGGAGGTGCTGTATAAGAACAAAGCTGATATGCAGAATTGTAACAACTATAAGGGCATCAAGTTACTAAGTCATACCATGAAAGTTTGGGAGAGGATGGTGGAACGGAGGATGATATTTAGAATTGTAATAACTATAGTGACATCAAGCTACCAACACACCTTTCACCTCCCGGCATCTCCAAAGAACTTCCCTAGGAACCTTGTTATACGCTTTCTCTAGGTCAATAAACACCATGTGCAAATCCTTCTTCCTATCCTTATAATGTTCCATCAACCTCCTGATAAGGTGGATAGCTTCCGTCGAACGACCTAGTATGAACCGAATTGATTGTCGGATATAGACACTACCCTCCTCACCCTCCCTTCCACCACCCCTCTCCCAAACTTTCATGGTATGACTTAGTAACTTATGCCCTATAGTTGTTACAATTATGAATATCACATTTGTTCTTGTACAGCGGTATCATCGTACTCCACCTCCATTCATCTGGCATCCTCTTTGTCCTAAAGATAACATCAAATAGCGCCGCAGTCAACCATTCCAAGCCTGCTCTACCAACACGCCTCCACAATTTCACAGGAATTTTGCCCGGCCCGGTTGCTGGCCCCTACTCATCTTGCGCATAGCTCCCATGACCTCCCCGACCTTAATACGCCTACAATACCTAAAGTTTTGACGACTCTTGGAGTGCCCCAAGTCCCTTAGCACAATGTCTCTGCCCCCTTTTTCTTACCTCACTTGTATTTATTGATAAGTGCAGTTTAACACAGAAGACTTTTGATACTTAAAATATTCAAACTAATTATTTTTTTAACTATAAAACTTTTAAAAGTTGTGGTCATAGATATGTCATAACATTTTTATAACTATAAAATCAATTTATTAAGGTACAATGGTAATTTTAAAGTTAAGTATTTTATAAAATCATTTATTCAGGTCATAAATATATTATTTTTCCAGAAAAATGGTAATAAGAAAATATTATTGCATAAACGGAGAAAGGGTTCATCGTTCTTCTCGAGAAATACTTTAATAATTTAAAGCAATTAAAAATTAAAAATATAACTTCATATAGAAATATTTTTTCTGCAAATTGCAAAGACTTCTTCCAAAGAACGTTAGTGATCCAGTATCATTTGTAGAGCTTCCGAAGCTCTACTACTCTTCCCCACATAGTCCCCTTCTCTTACATTACCTTCACATGCCATGGCCTTAATGACCCACCCCATCACCCCCTTCACCGCCCCACGCCATCCCCACCCACCCATCACCACCCACCACCTATCCATCTCCATCTCCAAAGCCACCTCCCTCACTCAACTCAAACAAGTCCACACCCAAATCCTCCGCCAGAATTTGTCCCATTCCAGTTCCAATTCCCTCCTTTTCCAGCTCATTCTTTCTTCCATTCCTTTACCTTCAACCCTTCACTACTCCCTTTCCATTTTCTCATCCACTTTGCAAAACCCTCCAAAAACTCATCTCATCAACAAGCTCTTTCGCGAGCTTTCGCGTTCTAAGGAATCCCAAAATGCGTTCTTGTTTTTGGAGAACGGTAGGAGGAATGGGTTGGAAGTTGACAGGTTTAGCTTCCCGCCATTGCTGAAAGCTGCGGCGAGAGGTTCTGCGTTGCGTGAAGGGGTGGAGCTTCACGGGTTGGTTTGTAAACTTGGGTTTGATTCTGACCCGTTTGTTCAGACTGCTTTGCTAGGGATGTATGCTTCTTGTGGACAAATTCAAGATGCGCGGTTGATGTTTGATAAAATGTCTCACAAAGATATTGTCACTTGGGATATAATGATGGATGGGTATGCTGTTCTTAATTTAATTATCCAAGATGGTTTAATTCTTTGGGAATTACTAGTTGGTAAATTGAGCTGAAGTTGAAATATTTACTAGGAATACTTCAGTTTTAGGAACTTGTAATTTGATCCAAAAAAATACTTAGCATGAAATGGAATGTAACGGACCTAAATGGAATGGGATAGATATTGAGGATTCATATGCTGATATGCCGAACCCAATTGGTAAATTGAGGCGAATTCGTAGTTGTTGTTTGTTGTTGAATCACTTCAAGTTTATGCATTTTCAGATATGTCGAGTAGCACGTATGTCTCATGCTATGGTTTCAGAATTGTTAATTAAAAAGTAAATGGTGTCTTTTAAGCTTATTAGTTATAGCTTGCTGACATTTTGTGCTGTGTGTTTACAGTTACTGTCAGAATGGCCTTTTTGATGATGTATTGGTGCTATTGGAAGAGTTGGGGAGCTCTAATTTGGAACCAGACGCAAGAGTTTTCACCACCGTTCTATCTGCTTGTGGTCGTGCTGGAAATTTATCCATTGGGAAAGTGATTCATGGGTTAATATCTGAGAATAATATCATTGCTGATTCTCGTCTGCAAATTTCTCTAATCAGCATGTATTCAGGTTGTGGCTGCATGGATTTGGCTCAGAATTTGTATGACAAACTGTCACAAAAGAATTTGGTGGTATCAACTGCCATGATTTCAGGCTACTCAAAGGTCGGGCAAGTTGAAGCTGCACGCTCTATTTTTGACCAAACGACAAATAAGGACTTGGTTTGTTGGAGTGCTATGATATCTGGCTATGCAGAGAGTGATCAACCTCAAGAAGCTCTCAAGTTACTTGGCGAAATGCAGGCATCTGGAGTGAAGCCTGACCAAGTAACTATGCTAAGTGTTATCTCAGCCTGTGCGAACCTAGGGGCATTGGATCAAGCTAAAAGAATCCATTTGATTGTTGATAAGTATAGATTTCGAGAAGCTTTGCCTGTAAATAATGCCCTTATTGATATGTATGCCAAATGTGGATCTCTAGAAGGCGCAAGAGGAGGCTTTGGTCGAATGCGAAGGAAAAATGTCATTACATGGACTAGTATGATTAGCGCATTTGCTGTTCATGGAGAAGCTGAGCAGGCCTTAATGCACTTTCATCAAATGAAATGTGAACAAGTTAAGCCCAATTGGGTTACATTTGTGGCTGTTCTATATGCTTGTAGCCACGCTGGACTAGTTGACGAGGGACTGCAGATCTTCTCGTCAATGGTGAATGACTACAAAATCACACCTAAGCTTGAACACTATGGTTGCATGGTGGATCTTTACGGCCGAGCGAATCATCTCAGGGAAGCCCTAGAGATGGTAGAGTCTATGCCTATGGCTCCAAATGTTATCATTTGGGGTTCATTAATGGCTGCCTGTCGGATCCATGGTGAGTTTGAACTAGGGGAATTTGCAGCTAAAAGGCTTCTCGAGTTAGATCCTGAACATGATGGGGCTCATGTATTCTTATCAAACATTTATGCTAAAGAGAAAAGATGGGAAAATGTTGGGGACGTGAGGAGACTTATGAAATTCAAAGGCATATTGAAGGAACAGGGACTCAGTAAGATTGAAATGGACAATGAGATACACGAATTTTTAACAGCTGATAAAAGTCATAAGCAAGCAGATGACATCTATGAAAAGCTAGATGAAGTAGTTTGCAAGTTGAAGCAGGTCGGTTATGCTCCAAATACCAGTGTTGTTTTACTTGATGTAGATGAAGATGCGAAGAGGGATGCGGTTCTTTTGCACAGCGAGAAGTTGGCTCTTTGTTACGGGCTACTGAAAAGTAATAGGGGATCACCAATACATATAATTAAGAACTTACGGATATGTGAGGATTGCCATAACTTTATGAAGTTGGCGTCTAAGGCGTTTGAGAGAGAAATTGTTGTAAGAGATAGGACTAGATTTCACCATTACAGAGATGGCTCATGCTCTTGTAAAGACTACTGGTGACAGCAATTTGTGAAATAGAATTAGCCGTATACCACATTGTATTATATTTTCCTCATTTCTCTTTATCGTTTAAAGTGCAGGCAGAGCATTTCTAGCTACATGGGATATAATATTTACAGTTGAAATCCAAATGATGCAAACATTGAATATTCTCAAGGTTCAAGAAGAACACCAAAATAAGGCAAAAACCAGAAGCTCTCATAAGGGATGAGAATGCTTTCCCATAAGAACATCAGGAACCCCATCTTTACAAGCTCTGTTTAGGTTGGAATCTGGAACCTCTCTATTGTGAAATCACTGTGCTGGCTCGTGAAAGCAGACAACAGCCAGAACTGTTGTTTCAACTTTTGCACTTCTCTTGTCAGCCTGAACTTCAAAAACTCCAATGCAACTGAAACCAATTTCCCATTTTCAGTTAAAGGGCTTTGACTATACTCTAGAATCCATGTATTTGGGTCCAATTGCACAGCAGAAGCACTCCACTTTCCTTGGGTCCATGAACTGTTAGACTTTCTAATCAAATAACCAATTTCCCCATTGGACCACTGTTCAAAATGAAGAGGAAAAGAGCAACAAAATCTTAACTTGATGAAGCAAACTCAAATGTCAACTAAAAGAAGATAGAACCAAAAACATAGTTGAAATTCGGGTACCTCAGTGAGTCTTCCTGATAATATGGCATACGAACGCACAGAAAATCCAGCTGTGAGCAAACCAGCTGTTTGCAAAGGCCATCCCCAAATGCTCAACTCTTCTGAAATGGACTTGTACAATGTACATCGCGAAGTCAAAAGCAAACCATCCTATAATTTAAGTAACAAGCCAGACTTACTTTTTGAAATGAAGCAAGAATATAACGTAGAACCATAAAAGCAATAATCCAGCATTTAAGAAACAGCAGTATACGTAGAATCAACGAAGACAAACAATCTACTACACCAAGTGTGTGTATATACCTGGTTGATTTTCCAAGTAGAATTAAGAGGGCTGCAACTTGACACTTCTTCATCATCAATTAGACTTTCAAGCTCCTTCTTTAAGAATACCAATCTTTCATTAAAATCTTTGAAACCCCATGATTTTTCACTCAAATTCCTAACAATTCCTGGTGACAATTCAGGCTGCAAGAACCCAGAAACCACCCAAGATAACCCAACTTCCAACCCGAAAACAACACTCAGCAGAAAAACCAACCTCGCCAACAAAACACCAAAACCAAATTCTCTCTTCTTCCTCTTCACCTTCTCATGAATGCTCATTCTTGCTGTGGAATGAAGCGTAGGGGACATGGAGGAGGAGGAAGAAGAAGCAGAAGTAGTGTTGCTTGATTTGGGAGTCGAAAGAGTTGACGAGTCAAAAGAAATGGGGCTTCTTGGAAATTTAAGGGGCTTAGAGCTCTTGTGCATGCTGTTAGGCATTAGATCAAGGGTCGCATTGAAACTGGCTATGCAAATTTCGCAGTTGCAGTTGGTATCTTTTCGACATCCAGGGAAATAATAGCTGTCTTTGGTTTCAGATTCCATGATGCTGCCGGTGAAAGACGATTTCACGCAAGACTTTGGAGTTGAAACTGGAGTTGATTTCATCCTGTTTTTAGCTACGAAAATACCCAAAATCTGATCTTTTGTGGTTTTTTTGGTTTGTTCCGGAGGGGAGTTGGTTAAAGAAAAGATATATTGGGTGTTTGAATTTTGAATATAACGGTCATATCCTCCGCAAAATATTTGGGGTACATGTAATGACACATTTACCCCCTTACAGATCCATTTTCTCACTTTGAACATATTTTATAAACAAAATTTATGGAGAGAAATCTAACTTTCTTTTCATGGAATTAGACCTAAATATAAGTTTTTTTTTTTTTTTTTTTTTTTAGAAATGCTTATAGAGCTGTATTTTAGTGGTTATTATGCTAATTGAGAATGTGATGCTGTTAGAACTACTATTACCATATACAAACGACGAGATGAAAAAGTTTGGAACCCAATTGATAAGTCAATGTTTTCAAAAGTATTAGGATAAACGAAAAAAAATAATTTAAATTAAATAATTATAAATGTATCTGGGGAGGTATATTGCTTGGTCAATTTGTCCCTAATTCCAGCAATCCTGTGATCAATGTTACTATATCCTCCTACCAGATTATTTTTGGTGGTCAAACGACTATAGTCTATAGTTTAGACTGAAATTTTATGAGTTCAAATATAGAGGGTATTTTTATAAGCTAGTCAAACTGGCTTTAAGCACCTTTCGGTTTATTTACACGTTTGGTAAACACCAAAAATGCTTATAAGATTAAATCAGTCATAAGTTATAAGCTGGTCACCCCCAACTTATGGCTTTTCAGCTTATAAGTACTTTTAGTTTAACCAAATTTTTTACTAGGTTATCCTTAATAATATTTTCTAATTCACAAAATACTTTTCGCAAAATAAATTTCTTGACATTCTCTTCATTCCATATTCGTTGTTACTTCTTTTCATTNTCACCTTCTCATGAATGCTCATTCTTGCTGTGGAATGAAGCGTAGGGGACATGGAGGAGGAGGAAGAAGAAGCAGAAGTAGTGTTGCTTGATTTGGGAGTCGAAAGAGTTGACGAGTCAAAAGAAATGGGGCTTCTTGGAAATTTAAGGGGCTTAGAGCTCTTGTGCATGCTGTTAGGCATTAGATCAAGGGTCGCATTGAAACTGGCTATGCAAATTTCGCAGTTGCAGTTGGTATCTTTTCGACATCCAGGGAAATAATAGCTGTCTTTGGTTTCAGATTCCATGATGCTGCCGGTGAAAGACGATTTCACGCAAGACTTTGGAGTTGAAACTGGAGTTGATTTCATCCTGTTTTTAGCTACGAAAATACCCAAAATCTGATCTTTTGTGGTTTTTTTGGTTTGTTCCGGAGGGGAGTTGGTTAAAGAAAAGATATATTGGGTGTTTGAATTTTGAATATAACGGTCATATCCTCCGCAAAATATTTGGGGTACATGTAATGACACATTTACCCCCTTACAGATCCATTTTCTCACTTTGAACATATTTTATAAACAAAATTTATGGAGAGAAATCTAACTTTCTTTTCATGGAATTAGACCTAAATATAAGTTTTTTTTTTTTTTTTTTTTTTTGAGAAATGCTTATAGAGCTGTATTTTAGTGGTTATTATGCTAATTGAGAATGTGATGCTGTTAGAACTACTATTACCATATACAAACGACGAGATGAAAAAGTTTGGAACCCAATTGATAAGTCAATGTTTTCAAAAGTATTAGGATAAACGAAAAAAAATAATTTAAATTAAATAATTATAAATGTATCTGGGGAGGTATATTGCTTGGTCAATTTGTCCCTAATTCCAGCAATCCTGTGATCAATGTTACTATATCCTCCTACCAGATTATTTTTGGTGGTCAAACGACTATAGTCTATAGTTTAGACTGAAATTTTATGAGTTCAAATATAGAGGGTATTTTTATAAGCTAGTCAAACTGGCTTTAAGCACCTTTCGGTTTATTTACACGTTTGGTAAACACCAAAAATGCTTATAAGATTAAATCAGTCATAAGTTATAAGCTGGTCACCCCCAACTTATGGCTTTTCAGCTTATAAGTACTTTTAGTTTAACCAAATTTTTTACTAGGTTATCCTTAATAATATTTTCTAATTCACAAAATACTTTTCGCAAAATAAATTTCTTGACATTCTCTTCATTCCATATTCGTTGTTACTTCTTTTCATTACAAAGAAATTTTTTAATTTATAATGTTTAAAAAAAATCAAGGGTATTTTAGCCATATTAACAAAAGAATAGCTTATCTACACTTTTAATCAAAAAGATGAACTACTTATTATCAGTTTCAGCTCTTCTATCCAAATACATAAATGCTTATTTAAAGAATTAATTTCAGCACTTAAAAGAAAATTTCAGCACTTCAAGCTTATCTGCTATTTACAATCAGTTAATCCAAATGAGCTCATAATTATATTATGAAAAGTTGAATGAAGGAAGATGTCGTAATTCAGTTACAGTTATCAGATTGAGAAAATGTTACCATGGGTAAATACTAAAATGAATTTATTCTCACGATTGATTAACTCATCTTTTGGGAAGAATGCAGTATAAATCAAAAGTAGCGGTATTCGACATTTAAAAAAAAAAAAAAATCAAGCTGTCTAGGCACAGAATCAAACCCAGATCAAGTTCTATCCATTTTTAAATATTTTAACCTAATTAATTGAATAATACTTAGGGTACTTACTGAACTTATGTGTTCGAATGCAATTGGTACTGAAATTCCCTCTCCCCTTGGGTTTCTATATCTGTTTGTTATTAATATCTAAAAGAAAAAAAAAATCTTAGCTTGAGAAGTTCGTCGCAATGTCCAAAACATGGATTGCATGACTCACTTTGGTTTGTGATTTTTACCAAATTGTAATAATTTATAAACATTCTTTGTTTGAAACAATGACTTTTACCAAATTGATCAGTCTAATGCAGGTAATATAAACATACTCAAACAATTACCATTTGGCAAATAGGCCCCCATCTCCTGCTCGTTTGGCTTAGCTGATTTAGAGTAGCTGATAAGCATTAGGTGCTGAAAAACACTTTTAAGTGTTGAAATTGATTTAAAAATAAATAGTTACGTGTTTGGATAAAAGTGCTGAAATTAATAATAAACATCTCAAGAACTGGATATACGAAGAGTTTTGTTTGAAAAAGAAGTATTTTAGGATAAAATAGTAAATATTTTGGTCAAACCTAAAGTGCTTATAAGCTGAAATTTGATAAGTTGGGGGAGACCAACTTATGACTTTTGGCTTATTTTTGGCTTATAAGTACTTTTAACTTTACCAAACGCGTAGATAAGCCAAAAAATACTTTAAGCCAGTTTGACCAGCTTATAAGCTTAGCCAAACACTCTATTAGGTCAAACCTAGCATACACCTTATCAAGAATGTCTCCACTTTAAGCTAGCGGACAATACAAAAACAGCTCTATTTTCATGTGGTACTATTTTTCTTCTGTCAAGTAATTAAGATTGGATTTAATTATTGTGAACTTTCGTGTGAGAAAACTATGCAATAGCGTATAGTGGATGTCTTAGACGTGTTGAAGTGAAAGCCCTAGTACATATTATTAAACTTAAATGATGTCTTATGATAAAGCGGATGCGATCATACCAGCACTAACGCACCGGATCCCATCAAAACTCCAAAGTTAAGCGTGCTTGGTCGAGAGTAGTACTAGGATGGGTGACCCCCTGGGAAGTCCTCGTGTTGCATCCCTCTTTTCCTTCCCTGAGCCGATGGTCGATTGGAAACAGCCTCTCCCCCTTTTCGGGTAGGGGTAAGGCCTGTCTATATATTACCCTCCCCAGACCCCACCTTTTGGGACTATACTGAGTAGTTGTTGTTGTTGTTGATGTCTTATGATAAAATTTCAGAAAAGATTATCAGTACCTATGCTTCATTTTCTGGTTGACTTTAACTAGTCATTTTAGGAAGTGGCCATTTATTATGCTTTGTACCTAAGGAACCAAAAGTTTCACACTTGGGACCATCCATCAACTCTTCCTCAAAGAAGAGCTAATTATTAGGGGCCACGAAATCTGAATATCAAGTTGCAATAGATTCTACTTGTCGAACAATTTTTCAGGTTAAGCTAAGGATCATTCGAATTTAGACTGAAATGTTGCCTCTTCACAGACAGGGGCGGATGTACATAGAGCCGAGGGGCCGCCACCTGCAGTCCTCGGTCGAAACGCTGTGTTTATATCTATATATGTAGACGAAATATATTAGATATATTAATAAAATGACACCCAAATGAACAAAACTGTCACTATGTACGTTGGTAAATGTTAGAAAATTTCTCATATGCGGCTGGAGTTCGACTCTTACCGAACACTGAATATTTTTTGGAACTTTTTTTATTGTTTTACTTTACTAATTCTTTTTTACCTTTTTATTTATTTAATCTTGTTTGACTTATTTATTGTGCTTTTCTTTTGAGTACGTTAAAATAACAAAGCTCCCTTATTCCCCAAAACCGTTTCCCAACCAAACCCTCCACAGCTACGGTGTTGCTTCCCCAAACTGATTATGGTAGTATTTTGTTAATAGGAAGATATTTTCAAGTGCCAGTAGATGATAGAAGTGGCTGTCTTTTATTTTTTTCATGTAGAAAAAACTTCATGATATTGGTAATACTGTTGAAAAATTTTATGATGTGCGCTAATTTGTCATAATTTTTTTTCGTTCGATATATTTGTCTGTCTAAACGGAACGATGATTAACCTGAATCAAAACCTAAAGTTGATCAAATTGAACATTTACCCTTTTTGGGCCGTAAAAATAATAATACGTCTACGTACAAATAATATGGCACATGCAACCTTCAAATCCTAGATCCGCCTCTGTTTACAGACCATCTAAATTTACTTTTTTTTAGGAGAATTAACTTAAATACCTAATTGCTTAAACTAAAAACCGACAGATGTATAATATATATATAATTCAAGTGTAATATGTGTGTAACCATGTATAATCAATATAAAATCTATAGATAAACACTAGGAAAAATAAACAGTGAATCTGGTCGGTTATTTGCGTAAATAACCCTATTTAGAAGAGGAAAAACAAACATTTTGGATTGCTACTTTCAAATCCAATTGTGACAATGAGATAATTTTCTCTTCAAGCTTGATTGAGTATTCAAAATTTGTCGAGAATTCAAATTTCTTCGTATAGTAAAATGTGATAATGCAGGCCCGATACGTTCAGAATGTATATACTGCTGATATTCATTGTGTTTAAGGAAATTTTTTTATTTAAATTTGTGCTTTGATACATGTAGCTTACATTGGCATAACATGAGATTGTTTTAACCTAAGATTCATGGCACAATACACCCTTTTGGGCTTGGTTTTTAGATGCCTCAATCAGTGGCGGAGCCACATTGAAGCAATGAGTGTCAGCGACACCCCTTCGCCGGAAAATTACACTATTTTTCTAGATAATTTTTTTTTTATTTTATGTATATTTACTATACGTTGACTCCCCTTTGCCTTTTCGATATATCTAATTATTTATATTTTGATACCCCTTGATGAAAATTCTGGATCCGCCACTGGCCTCAATCAATTCCGTGGTGATTTTCATGTTTTACATGAAGTGTACCATATTTTTAACATACACATACACAAGATTTTTTCACGTAAGATAAATGATTTTTTCTTGTTGGGAGTTGTCCCCCACAAAAAGTTACTACCGAAGAATGATAGTAGCCTGGGCATCCAACAACTCCAACTAAAAAATCAGACCTTACTCGCCAGTCAAGCTTTGCGATTACGCAGTCAACCAACTTCATTATGGGCTGCCACACTCCTACACAAATATTTCTATCACAGACGTAATGCAACCACTGGTGGCTCTTTCATTTGGAATAATCTTATTATTGGTTGGCACCTGTGTCAACACGAAACACAATGGATCCTGGATAATGGCACTCTTATTAACTTTTGGACAGACTCTTGGTTACCTCCACTACGCCTATTTGCAATTCCTTAATTGGGCCCTTTCCCCGTAATGCCCATACTAATACGGAGCCCGTTTGGATTAGCTGGAAAAAAGTAGCTTTTAAGTATTTGTGCTTAAAAGCAGCTTTTAAGTGCTGAAACTTGTTTTATAAAAAAGCAGTTACCTGTTTGGATAAAAGTGCTGAAGCTTAAAAAAAGTTGTTGAAGTGTTTGGTAAACAAGTGCTTGTAAGAACTTTTTTCTGTTAAAAAGACAGAAATATCCTTAAAGCTGTTAACATTATAAAAGGAGCTGATTACTACAATATACTTGATTCATAAGTAATGCAAACAAAAAATAATTTATATTTTAATTTAATTTTAATTTAAATAATTACTTAAAATAGTTTTTTATTTGTTTGTCAAGAGTATTTGTTTTTCAATAGTATGTTAATGACGTTTTTCAAAAAATAATTTATATTTTAATTTAATTTTAATTTACCTGTTTCCTAATTTTTTTCAATGACGTGAATGTTAGGTATAAATGTCTACATAACAAATTCAAATTATAAATGACTTTCATGGGATTATGAGTGTCGCCAGTTATGTTACATATGTTTGTCAAGAGTATTTGTTTTTCAATAGCCTGTTAAAGTCAACCTGCAATTAGTACAAAATAATATTTCTCAATTGAAATGTAAAATAATAAATATTAGTGTTTTAAAAGATTCATATAAATTACAATGATTTAGGGTTTCTTTTACCGAGGGCAATTTTGGTATTATAAAAAGTTATAAGGGACAGGAGGGTAATTTCGCTGGTCAAACCAAAATGGCTTTTAAGCCAAAATAAAAAAAGTTGGGGTAGACCAACTTCTTGCTTTTAGCTTTTTTTAAGCACTTTCTTGCTTTTTTTAAGCAGCTTTTTTTTTATCCAAACACTCCATCCCATAAAAAAATGCTTAAAAGCTGGTTTGACCAGCTTTTAAGCCCATCCAAACACCCTCAAGGTCTCTACCTATTTATCCCTTGGACAATGGGATTTTACATCCTCCCCTTTGAACTACTTCCTCCACTACTACATAATATTTTTAGTATGCATATCCCATCCTATACACTTTCCCCCAACTCCTATGCTTGGACCCTCACGAAGCATGGAACCTTCACCACCAAATCACTCTACCACCATTTACTCCCGTCCCTCTCTCGTCACTCCTTCACATGGATCTAGAAACTTCATCTACCTCCCAAAGTTGAACACTTCCTCTGGCTCTGTAGCCATCATCGACTCCCCATTACTACATATTATCATCATCTCGGCATACTAATTAAACACAGATGTTTGTGCCCGATGCCACACTTGTCCAGAAACTATTATACATCTACTCCTACAATGTCCAGCAAACACACCATTTTGGACTAACCTACACATGCTCCCGAACCTTGATGGACTCTAGGGGCTTGACGACTCCCTTCTTCAATGGCTAAAATAACTTATCTTACACACTGATGTTCCAAATACCCTGAACATCCCAAATTCCATACTTATACCTTTCTGTCTGTGGCGTATTAGCTCAAAATGCCATAGTTTTTCACTCACCGTTAAAACCGCTTTCTTCCTCTCATATCCTCAACATGGCAGCCGAATTTTTCCATATTGCTGTTTTACCATTGTCCTCACACAGTCGTATACCTATATAACTTCAATGTCACCTACCTCGCACTACTCCTTTCACACTTAACACTGATGGTTCAGCCCCACTTCTATACAGGCCAAGGAGGGATTGGTGGTGTCATACGTGACTCCACAGGTAATTGGATCATCGGCTTTTCACGACGTCACATCTCTCATGGGAGTGTTGAAACTGAACTACATGCGCTTTATCACGGATTGCAATTGGCTTATAACCATGGATACAAGCCTCTCAAAGTGAACCTAGACGCTCAAATAGTAATTAATATATTATAGACCTTGCACCCTCTTTATGCTAACTTATACATGATTGCAGGTTTTTGCTCGAGCAGATGGATGATCCTATCATATGTTACACATACATGGAGCAAAACCAAGTAGCTGATTTGCTAGCAAAGTATGGTTTCCATATGGATAACACTACCGGCATCACTGTTATTACACAATTATCGCTTTTTGTACAACCTGTTTAACCAAAAATTAGATTTTAGGTCAAAACTTGAATTTAGAAGAACACGCGTTACTGATAATAGGAAAAGAGTATAAAAAAAGAAATTTGAGAATAATAAGATATGAAAGCTAGTAAATCAGAATATATTTTAATAGTGTCTTGTGTCTTTCAACTAATTACATATCTCCCTTTTATATGCTCCTTTGGGAATGTCCGTTATGTCTAAATTATAATGAGGCTATTATGAGTAATTAATGACATTGAATTCTACATTACATAATCATTACATTGAATGTATATATTCCTTAACGGACTCAGCATTTAATGAGATAATCATTACATTGAATGTATATATTCCTTAACGGACTCAGCATTTAATTCTCATTAAATGCCGTATCTGTACCCTTTTCTATAGCCAAGTTCATTCTTTCCATTGCTCGGATGTAAATAAACTTAGACAAGTACGGGCGTTGATCCTCCTGTCTCGTGCCTCTTCCTTTTTCTTTACTCGTACCTGCTTTGTAATTCTTGAATCGTGGCTAACTTTAATTTATTAATAATCTCATGTGTCATGACACATCATCATATATATAAATACAAATTTTCCCAATACAGATAGTCCCCCTACTTTCCATTTATTCATCAGTTTGAATATTTGGAAAATGGAATTCATTAAAGGAGAATTTTTCTCACCATTAATGCTCTGACAGAATTGACGCTTCAATTGTCACTTCTATTTAATGCATTAGACACGTGTCGTCCTCTTATTGGTTCCACAGTTTCGCAGCACTTTCTCAGGCTTTCTTTTCGGCTTCACTGTTCACGAAGTGTCAGTTATCATTATTATGGTTCTTCCATTATCATCCTTTTTCCTTTTGCCGGTTACCCATTAGTATAAATATAACTTCTCTACTTGTCGTGTTCCACATAAAGCGTACCATACACTCTAATCCTTCAAAAACCTTCTTATTCTTTTCCGCTTCACTTCAACCTCTCTGTCATGGCTTCACCAAACCCCAACCCTAGGAGAACCCCCATTCTAGATAGCTTCCCCAATGCTCTGGTTAGACATAGAAGAGGGGGTAGACTCCGTAGCCTAGGATCTTCTCGTGGTGGTAGTACATCCACTCCTTCTTCTAACTCTAGTCCCTCTTCTGGGATTAGAGGTTCACATTCTCAGAGGAGTTCTTCTAGGAACAAAGAGTCCTCTGAGCCACTTCGTGAGCCTCTAGTTGAGGAAATAGTCCCCTGTGAAATTTCTTTTCATCATGATAGAGAGTCCCTTAGGACTCAAGTTGCCTCCTTAAATCGTGCTGATCCTTTCCCTACTCAAATCACAGATATTTTAGCTTCCATAGTTCGTAAGGATTGTCATTGGAGTAACGATTTTCCAATCATCGTTCCAAACCCAAATCAAAGGATCACGTCTTGCTTAATCGGATTCTCATTTGTTTACACATATCCCTTCACTCTAGGGTTTAAACCGGCCATCGACCCGGTCATCTTAGACTTTTGTTGTTTTTTTTATGTATGTTTAGGTTAAATTGGCCCGATTGTTTGGAGGTCTGTTGCTTGCTTAAGACACCTCGCTAACATGGCGGATATTGAATTTACTTTTCCCCACCTAATTCACCTCTATTCTCCTAGGCTTTTTCGCAACGGCGTATTTACCCTTGCAGCCAGGAACAAGAGGGTTTTAGTGAGCCCCGAAGATGATAAAGATCGTGGCCGGTATGCCCGGTTTGTTGTTGCCCCCACTGCTGGTTTAGTGGGTGAAAATAATGTTCCCTTCCCTGAGAAATAGAACTTTGCACGTAAGTATTAAATCTTCCTCATGATTTTTTTCTTTAGAAGCTTACTTACTTTTCCTAATATTACTTCTTTTTCTTTTCAGCAACCATGGGTGTTGTGGAGTCTGTGCCCAACTTCCGTGGTTGGGTAGAAAAATTGCTGAAGACTGCCCCAATTAAGGGTAGGTCATGGAAAACTCTTTCTAACCATTACGGTTGGAAAGTAAAAACTCATGGTAAGGGTTTCTATTTCACCTCGTCTGCATATAAATATTTTCGTTGTTCTAACTTTTATCCTTCTTTTTATCAGGTTTTGCTATTCGAAGAGTTACTACAGATGCCATCATGGCATCTCGTGACTCCTTAAGTACTCGTACCTCTTCTGCCCAAGATATATTCTTGGGCTCTGTAAAAAGAAAGATTGCTGAAGAAGATGATTCAGAGGAGGAAGACGAGGTCTCTTTGATGTCAAGGCCACGAGCCAGGAGACGTATCGTCTCTGAAGACGAGGTTGAAGTCTCCCCTCACCTATCTGTTTTCGAGCCTGTTATTACTCCAGTTAACATTCCTGATGATGATGTTTCTCTTCACAACACTCGTGAGTCAATAGATCAACTTTTTGCTAGTGGTTTTGGTAGTGGATCCTTAGGACCTGTTCTAGATGAACTTCCTTTGTCTTCTTTTTCATCTTTCATACATGTAATTGCTTATTTACCTTCATCAGCTATTGTTCTGCCCCTTCATCCACTATTTTTACTCCTTCCACCGCTCCTCCTTCAGCAATTTCTCCCCCCATTATTCACCATGCGAAGGCGGGCTCTTCAAGTAGGGGTGCTGCTACGAGGAGTGTAACCATTGAGGTTTCTGCCAACAACAACCTATTGAGAAAGTTCGGCCAAGAGCCTTTGATTGGCCCCATTGAGAAAGCTAAACTTGAAAGCTATAGTAACCTCCCTCATGAATGATATAGTGCATGCCACTCTAAAGGTATTTTCCTTCCCTTTATTTTATAAAAACTCCCGACGTTGAAATTCTGACCTCTCCTCTTTTTTGTTTATGTAGGCTAATCTCATTGGTACTGAGCTAATGAACTGAATCTCCCTCTTGGAGAAGTTGGCACGTGATTTGGAGAAGGCTGCCCATGATGCAGAAGAGGCTGCCCGTGGTGCAGAAGAGGCTGCCCGTGGCTCTTAGTTGGAGGCAAACAACTGGAATGACCAATTTGAAGGTGCCCAATAGCGACATGAAAAATTTACAGGAGAGAAAAAATACCTTAGAACAGCAAGTTCAAGCAATAACCTCAGAGCTGGCGGTGATTAAGTTTTCCTCAAGCCAAGCTGAGAAGGAAAAAAGAACGTCTTGAATCCTTCTTTTCAGAGCAGTTATCTAAGGCCAACAAGGAAAATAGGGCTCTAAAGGCTTTGTTGGTTCAGAAAGAAGTTTATGCTGGGGATCTTGTGCAAAACCTTTCACATGCACAAGAGGAACTTCGAGTTTCTGTGGATAAGGTACGCGCCTTAGAGAGCTCCCACGTTACCTTTCAATCATCTTATAGTTCTATTTTAGCTGAGAACGAGGAACTTAAGAATGAAATCGTTGCTTGGGAGAAAGATTATGAACTTCTTGAAGGGAAAGCCAATGTTGAGGTAAGTTAGGCTTTCTTAAATTCTCGTCGTGACACCTTAGTGGAAACGGGCCAAGAAGGTTTCAACCTGGAATCAGAATTAGCCAAGGTAAATGAGACCATGAAACGAGGTCAACAACCACAAGATTTTTCATCTCCCGAAGTTGAAGCTCCTGTGATTGAAACTTCTTTGGCTGAGACTCCCACAGTTGAAGTCCCTGTGACCGTTGAAATTTCCACGAGTTTCACACCTTCTTCAAGCTCAACCATGCCTCTTGTTGCAAGTCAAGTTGAGACCTCGTCCATTGATGCTCCAACTGTTGTGATTGAAGATCAACCCTCATCTGTTGACGATGTTGTTCCAGTTGAGCCCGCTGATGATCCCTCTTCAGTTCTTTCTCCTTAGTGAAAAGATTTACATTTGCTTTAAATTCCCTTTTTGCAGGTACCTATTTGGAAAAGTATGTTTAAAGTCCTTGGATTCTTGTGGTAATTTTTTGTAATCAAACCTTTGGTTATCAGTTAAGGGTTGATTTTAGAAGTACAAGTCCCCAAGTCTTGTCATGGGGTATTTTTATGAGCAGTTTGATGACTAAGTTTATACTTAGTCTTTAGTTTTAAATATTAAGAAGTTCTTATTATCATTATACTTCCGTCTGTTCTATTCTTGCCTTTTATTTTCAAGGACTTAAAGAATAGTCTGCATTTTTGTGCTTTGAAAATGCTTCTGTTAATCTCATGACTAAATAACATGAGTTTTATAAAAGAGGGCCCTTTTATATTTCGACACTTAATGAAGAAGACGTCTCAACTTCATAATGGTGTTATCATACGATAAAAGAGATAGGAACACACATGTTTCTCTGAAATAACTTTGACAAGTTTTTATTTCTGAACCTTGACAAGTTTTGAATAATACTTTACATGTATTTGAATTACATCTATAACTTTTTCATAACTATTTTTCTTGTAATAGATTTTTACAAAAGAAGAACAATAGATACAGGGTTTTTCCTTGTAACCTGTTTTAGTACATAGTCTTTACCCTAACTATTTTGAGATGTATTGTATTCCCTTAGTTCCAAAACATTAGGAAGGGTTTGAGAGATGACTCCATTGTTCTCATGGGAAAGAATACTATGATGGATGCCATGACTTCGTAACTTTCACTTCGCACTTGACTCTTCTAGGCTTGATTTTTCCTCAATCTTCTTTGCCTTTTTATACACGTGACTGTGTATATTATGTAGTCCCCCAAGTGTTTGAGTGTTGAAGTATGAAGCCTCGAGCACTTGATAGTCTCTTTCACTTGGTCCTTTTCTTGAAAAGGAAATACATACGGGACTCGGGGATACGATTATAGATGAAGACTGCTTAATCCGTTAATATTTCTATCAGAATAATTGTAACCCTAGGCCAGGAATTTTAGTTTATTCTATTTTGCCTTACAAGTAGTGACTCATCATTTAGTACGGGTTAGCGTTTTGCCTATCATCCAAAATCGTTAGTAAAATTTTAACAATTCAAAAAAAAAAAATTAACATGGTGATACCTGACCGTGGGTTTGTCCTTAGAAGTAGTATTTCTTCAAATGAACACCACTCCAATGTGAAGGAAATACTTTCCCGTCCATTGTTTCCAATTTTTATGCTCCTTTTCCTGCAATATCACGAACTTTGTAGGGTCCTTCCCAGGTCGGGCTTAATTTACCTGTGTTGACTGCCTTTGGAGATTGAAAAACCTTTTAAGCATGAAGTCCCAAATTTAGAAGAATCTCATGCGAGCTTTCATGTTGTAATATCGTTCGATCACTTGTTTTTGTGCTGCCATTCTTATTAACGTGGCTTCTCTCCTGCCTTCCAATAAATCCAAATTGACCCGCATCTCTTTATCATTAGAATCTTGTATTGCTTGTGAAAATCTTGTGCTTGGTTCTCCTATTTCAACCAGGATTAATGCCTCAACTCCATAAACCAACGAGAAGGGTGTTTCTCCTGTGCTAGTTTTGGTTATTGTGCGATATGCCCATAAAACTCCGGGTAACACTTCAGGCCAGTTACCTTTTGACTCCTCTAATCGTTTCTTTAAATTGTTGATTATGACTTTGTTTGTTGATTCTGCTTGCCCATTTCCCACTAGATGATACGGCGTAGATGTAATCCTCTTAATTTGCCAACTGTCAAAAAACTCTGTGACTTGAGCTCCGATAAATTGAGGACCATTGTCACATACGATTTCTTTTGGTACTCCAAATCGGCAGATGATATTTCGCCAAATGAAATCCTTAACCTCCTTTTCTCGCACCTGTTTAAATGCTCCTACCCCCATCCATTTAGTGAAATAATCAGTAAGTACGAGCAGAAACTTTACCTGTCCTTTCGCTTGAGGTAACGATCCTACTATATCCATCCCCCATTTCATGAATGGCCACGGTGCAATGACTGGATGCAATAATTCTGCTGGTCTGTGCATATTGTTGCCATATATCTGGCATTTATCACATTTAGCCACGAAACTCTCCGCTTCTTCTTCCATTTTAGGCCAATAGTACCCTGCTCTAATCAAGGTTCTCACCAGTGATCTTCCTCCTGCGTGATTCCCACAATGTCCCCCATATAATTCTCTCATTACATACTCCGTTTGCGAAGGTCCAAGGCATCTTGCTAAGGGGCCACCGAACATTTTCCGATATAAATTACCTTGCTTTAAACAGTACCGAGCAGCCTTCTTTCGCAGCACATAGGCTTTTTTCTTATCATCAGGGACGGTACCATGCTGTAAAAAAAAGCAACAATTTCGTTCCTCCAATCCCAAGTTAAATTATTAAAATTTACCTCATTTTTATCAGGTTCGAGAACTGAGTGGAATAAATGTATAACCGAGGCATTTGCATCATTTGCTACATCTGCCGCGGATGCGAGGTTAGCCAAGGCATCGGCTTCAACATTTTCATCCCTTGGTATTTGTATGACCTTCCAAGTTTGGAATTGCTTTATTAGTTCCCGTACCTTTTCTAAGTACTGTTGCATCCTTGCTTCCCTGGTCGTGTAAGTCCCCAGCATTTGATTAACCACGAGTTGTGAATCACTTTTCATCACTACTTGATTTATACCAAGTTCTCGTGCCAATTCTAGATCTGCAATCATAGCTTCATACTCTGCTTCATTGTTAGTTATGGAGTGACATTTGATAGCTTGCCTAATAGTTTCACCCGTCAGTGGTACTAATACAATTCCTAAACCTGCACTTTTTACATTAGATGAGCCATCTGTGAATAAAGTCCACATACCTGGATTAGCCCCATTAAGTATCTGTAGTTCTTTTTCTGCTTCTAATTGCACCCCTTGGCTAAAATCAGCCACGAAATCGGCTAATACTTGGGATTTTATTGTTATTCTAGGTAGGTATGTGATTTCATATTCACTTAGCTCTATGGACCATTTAGCCAATATGCCCGATAGTTTATGCTTATGTAATATATTGTGTAAGGGGTATGTAGTCACTATAACAATGGGATGACATTGAAAATATTGTCTTAACTTCATAGATGTCATGATTAAAGCAAGTTCTAGTTTTTCCAATTAAGGATATCGTGTCTCTGCATCTAACACATATTTACTAACATAATAGATAGGGGATTGTTTACCTTGTTCTTCTCGAACCAAAACAACACTTACCGCAACTTCTAAAACAGCAAGGTAGATGAAAAGTCTCTCTCCAGCCTTTGGTTTTTCTAGCAAAGCTGGATTTGATAAGTATGTTTTCAAATTCCTAAGTGCTCATTGACACTTCTCATTCCACTCAAAATGATCCTGCTTCTTAAGGACTGAGAAGAATTTAAAACATTTTTTCGATGATTGAATCTCCCCAAGGCTGCGATTCTTCTTGTCAGTCTTTGAACTTCTTTCTTGTTTGAAAGTATATCAGGAATTTCTTTAATGGCCTTAATCTGTGCAGGATTCACTTCAATACCACGGTTAGAAATAAGAAAACCTAAAAACTTACCTGATGCCACAACAAATGCATATTTCTCTAGGTTCAACTTCATATTATATTTTCGTAAATTTTTAAACGTTTCAGAAAGATGTGATATATGATCTTCTGAATGCTGAGTCTTAACTAGCATATCATCTATATATACCTCCATGGTCTTACCTAAATGCTCTTGATACATTTGGGTAACTAACCTCTGATACGTTGCACCGACATTCTTAAGACCAAATGGCGTTACCTTATAACAGTAAGTCCCCATGTCTATTATGAAAGAAGCTTTTCCTCATCCTCTGGATCCATTTTGATTTGATTTTGGCCTGAATACGCATCTAAGAAACTTAATAGCTCATGTCCTGCAGTAGCATCAATTAGTTGATCTATGTGCGGTAAAGAAAAAGAATCTTTTGGACAGGCTTTATTAAGGTCTGTATAATCTACACAGACTCGCTACTTACCGTTCTTCTTAGGAACCACAACAGTGTTGGATAACCAGTTAGGATATTTTACCTCACAAATTGAACCAATTTTTAGCAATTTTTGGACTTCTTCTTGAATCACCTGATTCTTGAAAGTCCCTTGCTTTCTTTTCTTTTGATTGACTAGAGGGTATGATGGATCTTCATTTAATTTATGAGTCATAACCTCCGATGGTATCCTTGTCATGTCAGAATGGGACCAAGCAAAACAATCTGCATTAGCTTTTAAAAATTCAATCAACTTACGCTTTACCTCCGGGCTGAGATTAGCTCCTATGTACACTTTTCTCTCAGGCCAATGTATAAATAAAACCATAGACTCTAACTCTTCTATTGTTGTTTTGATGTTCTCATTTTCCTCTGGTTCTAGAATGGTGTCAGGTCTTGAATCCACATTTGTTTGCCCTTGTTCAGTTGAGGTTGACACCATGTTACCCCTACCTGAATTCTGTAATTGCTATTTGTCTTCTCCCTTAGCAGTTGAATTCGCAATGGAATTGATGTTTCTAGATGTTTATTGATCTCCTCTGATTTGGCATAATCCCCATGGAGATGGAAATTTAATAACTTGATGTAAGGTTGATGGTACAACATTTATGTTATGGATCCATGGCCTCCCAAGAATCATGTTGTAAGCTATTTCCATATCTACGACCTGAAATTTGGTATCTTTGACAACACCTTCTGCAAATGTTGTAAGTATTGCTTCTCTTTTTGTTATAGTACTAGAATTGTCAAATCCCGACAAAGTATGCGCTTTTGGAACCAATTTGTCTTCTACTTGCATCTCACGAAATACTCGTATCAAAATAATATTTACAGAACTGCCTGGATCAATCAAAACTCATTTCACGTTAGTGTCATGTGCAAGTAAAGATATTACTAGTGCGTAGTTATGTGGAAATAGTACGCTATCTGCATCTGCGTCATCAAAGGTAATACTTGCTTTCTCCAAGATTTGTCGTGCCCTCTTCCCATGAGTGATTGTTATCTTGGAGATCTTATTAGCTGCAGTATATGAGATTCCATTTATATCTTCTCCCCCTCTTATAACATTGACGGTTATTTTGGGCGAGGGTGGTTTTGGAGGCTCCTGCCTATTTTTCATGTATGCTTGTTTACCTTTTTCACTGAATAGCTCAATGAGATACCCTTGTTTTAATAAATGATCAACCTCACCCTGTAGAAATCTGCAATATGCTGTTTTATGCCCGTGGTCGTTGTGGAATTTACACCAATGATCAGGGTTTTGCCTGTTTGGATTTTATCTCATCTCCTTTGGCCATCGTACCTTATCTCCCATGCTTCTTAAAACAACTACGAGTTCATAAGTGCTTACGTTGAAATTGTAACCACCAAACCTTGCCTTTAGGCTTCCATAAGCATCTCGTGACCCACGTGTGTTCTGATCGTTCCCAAATCTTGAAGTCGAGCATGATTCCTTATTCCTCGACCTATGATCGTACCTCTAATTGTCTTGCTTCGATCGTAAATCTCTTCCCATGGGTCCCATATATAGCTCGTACCTATTTTTACTAGATCTTTTTTCATTTTCTACACGCCTTGGGCTTATTTTTTCTTTTGTTTTATGTCATAAAATAATATCTTCTTCAATCCTCATCTTTGTACTATATCTGTTGTAGACATCATTCCACGTTGTTGCTGGAAATTCTCGAAGGCTTTCCTTGAGTCGCCTCGTAGCTTCTGAACTTTTCTCATTCAAATTGCTGGCGAAGGCTATGGCCGCCCAATTGTCAGATACTCGTGGCAACGTCATTCTTTCCCGTTGAAATCTATCCACGAATTCTCTAAGCAACTCCGAATCTCCTTGCTTGATTTTGAAGATGTCCTTCATTCTCTTTTCAACTTTTTGAGCTCTCTAGTGTGCTTTGATAAATAAATCTGCAAGCTCAGCAAAAGAATTTATAGAATTTTCAGGTAAAAGAGAATATCATGTTAATGCCCCTTTAGTGAGTGTTTCACCAAATTTTTTGACCAAGACTGATTCAATCTCCTGCTTAGTCAAATCATTGCCCTTGACACCTATTGTAAATATAGTGACGTGATCTCGTGGGTCCGTTGTCCCATCATACTTTGGAATATCAGACATCTTTATCTTCTTTGGAATTGGGAGAAGGGCGACACTTGGCTTCCAGGGTTGTTGTGAATATTTATCTATATCTACTCCCTTGATCATGGGTGATACTCCGGGTATTTGTTCTATGCAATCGTTTTGCTCCTTAAGCTATTTCTGCAATGTTAGTGCTAAATTTTATAAATCAGAATTAACCGGATTACCTGGGTCTCCCTCCTGTGTCTCACTGGGGGTTCCACCGCTGCCTGAATTAACCAGTCCAAAACGAGGATTCTCCAAAGTATTGTTATTTGGAGTAGGTGTGGGTGGAGCAGAATGTAATTGACTAACAAAAGCTTGTAGAGCTTTGTTGACCTGAGTAGCGATAATTTTTTGTAAAGCATCATCCATAGCTTGAACATTCTCAAATTGAGCTTGTTCTTCTGTGTGAGACCCTTCAGGAGTTCCTTCACGAGATCGTCGTGGTGAACCTTGTGGAGAAGGAACTAATGCATTATTATCTTGCAAATCTCCCTGAAGTTGTTGGTTCAATTGATTTTCTTGGTTTCCTTGGATGTTGTCGTTATTGTTCGACATGGTTGATACAGCAAAGAAAATAAGGTTGAGATATAATTGATTATCAGATTCCCGGTAACAGAAATAATTTGTTTAACCAAAAATTAGATTTTAGGTCAAAGCTTGAATTTAGAAGAACACGGGTTACTAATAATCGGAAAAGAGTATAAAGAAAGAAATTTGAGAATAATAAGTTATGAAAGCTAGTAAATCAAAGTATATTTCAATAGTGCCTTGTGTCTTTCAACTGATTACATATCTCCCTTTTATAGGCTCCTTTGGGAATGTCCGTTATGTCTAAATCATAATGAGGCTATTATGAGTAATTAATGACATTGAATGCTACGTTACATAATCATTACATTGAATGTATATATTCCTTAACGGACTTAGCATTTAATTCTCATTAAATGTCGTATCTGTACCCTTTTCTATAGCCAGGTTCATTCTTTCCATTGCTCGGATGTAAATAAACTTAGACATGTACGGGTGCTAATCCTCTTGTCCCGTGCCTCTTCCTTTTTCTTTACTTGTGCCTGCTTTGTAATTCTTGAATCGTGGCTAACTTTAATTTATTGATCATCCTATGTGTCATGACATGTCATCATATTTATAAATATAGTTTTTTTCAATACAGATAGTCCCCCCACTTTCCATTTATTCATCAGTTTGAATATTTAGGAAGTGGAATTCATTAAAGGAGAATTTTTGTCACCATTAATGCTCTCACAGAGTTGACGCTTCAATTGTCACTTCTATTTAATGCATTAGACACGTGCCGTCCTCTTATTGGTTCCACAGTCTCGCAGCACTTTCTCAGGCTTTCTTTTCGGCTTCACTGTTCACGAAGTGTCAGTTATCATTATTATGGTTCTTCCATCATCGTACTTTTTCCTTTTGCCGGTTACCCATTAGTATAAATATAACTTCTCTACTTGTCGTGTTCCACATAAAGCGTACCATACACTCTAATCCTTCAAAAACCTTCTTATTCTTTTCCGCTTCACTTCAACCTTCTCTGTCATGGATTCACCAAACCCCAACCCTAGGAGAACCCCCATTCTAGATAGCTTCCCCAGTGCTCCGATTAGACATAGAAGAGGGGGTAGACTCCGTAGCGTAGGATCTGCTCGTGGTGGTAGTACGTCCACTCCTTCTTCTAGCTCTTGTCCCTCTTCTGGGATTAGAGGTTCACATTCTCAGAGGAGTTCTTCTAGGAACAAAGAGTCCTCTGAACCACTTCGTGAGCCTCTAGTTGAGGAAATAGTTCCCTGTGAAATTTCTTTTCATCATGATAGAGAGTCCCTTAGGACTCAAGTTGCCTCCTTAAATCATGTTGATCCTTTCTGATGATAGGCTATAATTACGTGTTTTAGTCGATTATTACACTCTAATTTACTGCACTTTAGTTGAGTTTGCGCTTTAATCGCTAGTATTTTGTGCTAACGATGTGTTTTATGCCTTGTAGGTGTGATTCCAAGCTATATAGATATTATGGAATGAATTTAAGTGATTTGAAGTTTTGAAGTCTGAGTAAAAGCTCAAGGAATATAGATGCTATATAGACATAGCGGGAAGGATTCCAACAATTGGGAAAATCATAACTCTAGACCTCCTTAATCTTGTCTCTAACCCTTAGTATATTTAGTTGTTAATTTAGCAGTTTAATTTGTTAGTTAATTATTTAAACAC
>MU747853.1:0-28935 GCA_026770625.1 Nicotiana glauca
TTTCACGTGAGTCAAAAGTTATTTTATTTTGATTTTGGAATTCTTTTACTTGGGGTAAAAATCACGTGCTCACAAGTTGATCTAAATTGACTATTTGCTTAAGTTGCTTTTTTTGTACTACGTGAAGCATGTTAGGCTAGAACCACCTGTTGCCTTGTATTTTTGAACTTGATTTCTGAATATCTTCTTGTTGTGACTACGTATTTACATTAGGAATACGGATCTGGGATTCCGGTAGCTCCCCCCCCTTGTTTGTTTATGTTGGGACTACGGGTTAGATTCCCGATAGATCCTCCTGCACATTTACTTTGGGACTGCGGGTTGGATTCCCGATAGATCCCCATGCACATTGATAGCTGGACTAAGGGACAGTATCCTGAGAGATCCTTCGGATATACTCATATGATGGACTACGGGATAGTATCCCGGGAGCTCCTTGGATAGTTGATGAAATGGACTACAGGATGGAATCCTGGGAGATTTTCGTTGTTGGTATTGATATTGAGCTATTTTACTCCGTGTTACCTCATTCTCAGTGTGTTATTTGTTGCCTTGTATAACCTGTCTTTCTTAATAGTTGTACTCATTATTTCTGCTTATTTCATACTGTTGTAAGACTTATTATTATGTTTATTCTCCGTAGGGCCCTGACCATCCTCGTCACTACCCGACCGAGGTTAGGCTTGGCACTTACTGAGTACCGCTACGGTGTACTCATGCCCCTTCTGCGCATGTTTTTCATATGCAGTTCCAGGTACCTCTACCCTGGCGTATTATCCTCGAGTCGGAGAGACCTAGCAAAGAGTTCGAGGTACATCTGTCGCGTTCACAGACTAGGAGTCTCTATCTTATTCTAGCTTTAGCAGTTAGCCTTCCTTTCATACTTTATTTTAGACATTCTGGAGTTAGAGCAGTGTATTACCTTTCGTTAGCTTGTGTTCCCGTGAGTTTCCGGGTTTTGGGATGATATTATAGACTTCTGCGTTATTGAGTTATAAATTATATACAATTTTCCTTCTAGTTTGTTCAGTTTTAATTATTTGTTTCCGCAAGTTGTGTTGTTTCCGCAGTGTTAGGCTTACCTAGTCATAGTGACTAGGTGACATGAAGACATATTCATGGAGGGTGAACAAGGGTCGTGACAAGATGATATCAGAGCTCTAGGTTCATAGGAGTCACAAAACACAAGCTAGTTTATTAGAGTTTCGTTGTTTAATACGGGGACGTCTGTACTTATCTACGAGAGGCTATGTCACCATTAGAAAAATTTCACTTCATTTGATTCCCTATCGTGTGAGATTTTTGACATCACAATCCTAAACTTCTGCTTTCTATTCACTCAATGATGGTGAGGACACGTGCTACTCGAGATGATCAGGCACTCGCGGTCCCTGCTACAACCGTCAAAGGCGGGGCCAGGGTAAAGGCTGAGGACGCGCACGCGATATAGCGGGAACACCGGCGCAAGCTGCCGTCGAGGTACCATCAGCAGATCCAGCCAGAGTCCAGGCACCACGTCTACTACCACTACTACTCTATCCTTTCACGAGACATTAGCTCAGTTCATGTCTATGTACACCACCTTGGCTCAGGCAAGGTTGCTTTCCCTTGCAGCCGCCACATCCCAGGCCAGGGGAGGAGCCCAGACTCCCGCTGCCCGTACCCCTGAGTGGAGAGTGCATGTGGAGCTGGTCCTAGAGATCATTCCTGTACCACTAGCAGTGCCAGTTCAGCCCAAGGGTGGGTCAGTTGCTTCAGAGGATGAGCACCGAATACTTGAGAAGTTGAAGAAGTATGATCCTCCGGTATTCAATGGATTAGCATCAGATGATGCCTTGGGATTTCTAGAGGAGTTCCATCGTATCCTTCGCACAATGGGAATAGCAGAGTCTAGTGAGGTTTCCTTTACTACCTTCCAGCTTCAGGGAGCCGCCTATGATTGCTGGCATACTTATGAGATAGACAGTCCAGTCGAGGTTGCTTCACTGACCAGGACCCAGTTCTCAGATATGTTTATGAGAGAGTTTGTCCTTCAGAACCTTAGGGTGCTATGACCGTTTCAGAGTACTTGCGCCAGGGTGCTATAATCGCTTCGAAGTATGCTATCTGTTATACCAGATTGGCCAGGCATGCACCAGCCTTGGTTGCTACAGTTCGTGAGGGAGTTCTCCAGTTCATTGAGGGGCTTATTCCACCTCTCATATCTAGCATGGCTGGAGAGTTAGAGATAGACATTCCTTATCAGCAGATAGTGAGCATTTCTAGGAGGATCGAGGGTATGCTCGCTAGGGTACAAGAGGAGAGAGAGGCAAAGAGGTCTCGAGAGTCGAGCCACTACTCTAGTGCATGTTCCCCAGCAGCAGGTCATCATGGCAGGGGTTATGTGTGTCTCCCCATTCATTCAGCTCTTCCAGCAGCCAGTAGTGCTCCAGTTCCGCCTAGACCTCAGGAGCCTTACTATGCACCTAAAGTTCCTAGAGCGCCTCTTGCATGGGGTGCTTTCAGAGGTCAGTCCAGCAGACCTGGCCCTAGTCAGTCATAGCCACCGTGTCCTCCTAGAACTTTTTTTGAGTCTGGGGATACATGCCATATGGTTAGGGACGGCCCAAACTTGGTAGGAGTGAATCTTCACAAACTGCTCAGCCACAATATGTTCCTCAGAGTTCTCAGGCCATGATCACAGCTCCAATTGCTATCCTATCTGCCCAGCCGGCTAGGGGCGGAGGTTCAGGAGGTAAAGGTTGCCCTTGAAGGGGAGGCCAGGCCGAATATTATGATATTCCTACTCGTATCGGGGTTGTAGCCTCCAAATCTATTATTACAGGTATTATACTGGCTTGTCAAAAAGAGGCATCGATTCTATTTGGTCCAGGCTCTACTTACTCTTATGTGTCTTCTTATTTTGCTCCGTATTTAGGTTTACCCCGAGATTCCTTGAGTTCTTCTGTATATGTTTCTACTTCTATAGGGGATTTTCTTGTTGCAGACTGTGTTTGTCGGTCAAGTCTGGTTACTATTCGTGGTTTTGAGACCAGAGTAGATTTATTGGAACCCAGTATGGTTGATTTTGATATTATCTTGGGCATGGACTAGTTGTCACCCCATTATTCTATTCTTGATTGTCACGCCAAGACCGTGACACCAGCTATGCTAGGTATTCCGCCTGTTGAGTGGAGTGGTACTTTAGATCACACTCCCAATAGAGTTATCTCTTTTTTTAAAGCTCAGCGTATGGTTGAGAAGGTGTATGCCGCGTATTTAGCTTATGTGAGAGATTTTAGTGCTGATACCCCTTTTATTGATTCAATCCCAGTGGTACGGGATTATCTCAATGTGTTTCCTGTTGATATAAGGGCATGCCGCCCGATAGAGACATTTATTTTGGCATTGATTTGTTGCCGAGCACTCAGCCCATTTTTATTCCTTCGTGTCATATGGCTCTTCCTGAGTTGAAGGAGTTAAAGGATCAGTTATATGAATTGCTTGATAAGGGTTTTATTCAACCCAGTGTCTCATCTTGGGGTGCTCCTGTCTTTTTTGTGAAGAAAAAGGATGGTTCTATGCGCATATGTATCGATTATCGCTAGTCGAACAAGGTTATAGTGAAGAACTGTTATCCTTTACCTTGTATTGATGATCTATTTGACCAGCTTCAGGGCGCACATGTATTTTCTAAGATTGACTTGTGCTCAGGTTACCATAAGTTGAAGATTCGAGAGCCAGATATCTCGAAGATTGCCTCCAAGACTCGGTATGATCATTATGAGTTCCTTGTTTTGGATTTGGGCTAACCAATGCCCTATCAGCTTTTATGCATTCGATGAACAGTGTGTTCAGGCCATATTATGCATTCGATAAACAAAATGTTCAGGCCATATCTCGACTCATTTGTTATTATTTTTATTGATGATATTCTAGTGTATTCTCTAAGTCGGGAAGATCATGAGCAGCACCTAAGGACTATGCCTCAGACCCTGAGAGAGAAGAAGTTATATGCAAAGTTCTCAAAATGTGAGTTTTGGTTGAGTTCTGTGGCATTCTTAGGCTATGTGGTATCGAGTGAGAATATTCGGGTGGATGCGAAGAAGCTAGAGGCCGTGCAGAGTTGGCCCAGGCCATCCTCAACTACAAAGATTTGCAGTTTTCTTGGTTCAGTGGGCTACTACTATCATTTTGTGGAGGTATTTTCATCGATTGTGGCCCCTATGAATAGATCATGAGGCGATCTTTCAGAAGCTCAAGATAGCTTTGACTATAGCCCCAATTTTGATATTGCCTACTGGTTTGGGGTCCTATACAGTTTATTGTGATGCCTGGCGGGTTAGCCTTGGAGCAGTATTGATGCAGGATATTAGGGTTATTGCCTACGCGTCCAGACAGTTGAAGATACATGAGAAGAATTACCCTGTCCACGACCTTAAGTTAGCTGTTATTCTTCATGCCTTGAAGATCTGGTGTCATTATTTGTACGGTATGCCTTGTGAGATCTATACTGACCACCGGAGTTTGCAACACTTGTTCAAGTAAAAGGATCTAAATTTGCGCTAGAGGAGGTAGTTAGAGTTGCTGAAGGACTATGATATTACTATTTTGTATCACCGGGGCAAGGCCAATGTGGTGGCGGATGCCTTGAGTTGTCGGGCAGAAAGTTTAGGGAGTTTGGCCTATTTTCCAGCTTCAGAGAGGTCTATGGCGATGGATGTTCCTGCCTTAGCCAATCAGTTTGTGAGAGAGGGTCTTTCGGAGCCCAGTCGGGTCCTAGCTTGCGTGGTTTCTCGATCTTCCTTATTCAATCGTATCAGGGAGCGGCAGTATGATGACCCTTATTTACTTGTCCTCAAGGACAAGGTTCAGCATGGTGATACCAGAGATGTGACCATTGGATATGATGGGGTATTGAGAATGCAGGGTTGGATTTGTGTGCACAATGTTGATCGGCTTTGAGAGTTAATTTTAGCGGAGGCACGTAGTTCGCGGTATTCCATCTATCGGGTGATGTGAAGATGTATCAGGATTTGAGATAGCACTATTGGTGGAGGCGGATGAAGAAAGATATAGTTGGATATGTATCTAGATATCTCAACTGCCAGTAGGTGAAGTATGAGCACTAGAAACCGGGTGGGTTGCTTTAGCAGATAGAGATTTCGGAGTGGAAGTGGGAGCAAACCACAATGGACTTTGTAATTTGACTCCCATGGACCTTGAGGAAATTTGATGCCATTTGGGTGATTGTAGATCGGCTGACCAAGTCCGCTCATTTTATTCCTATGTGTACTACTTATTCTTTGGAGTAGTTAGCGGAGATTTATATCCGGGAGATCGTTCATCTGCATGGTATTCCAGCTTCTATTATTTCAAACAGAGGTACTTAGTTTATATCACGATTTTTGAGGGCCATTCAGCAAGTGTTAGGTACTCGAGTGGAGTTGAGCACATCATTTCACCCCCAGACGGACGGACAGTCCGAGCGCACTATTCAGATTCTTGACGATATGCTACGTGCATGTGTGATTGAGTTTGGAGGGTCTTGGGATCATTTCTTGCCATTGGCGGAGTTTGCTTACAACATCAGTTATCAGTCCAGCATTCAAATGGCGTCGTATGAGGCTTTATATGGTAGGAGGTGTAGATCTCTAGTGGGTTGGTTTGAGCCAGGTTAGGCCAGACTATTGAGCACAGAGTTGGTTCAGGACGCATTGGAGAAAGTTAAGGTTATTCAGGATAGACTCCGTACAGCTCAGTCCAGACAGAAGAGTTAAGCGGATAGGAAGGTTCTTGATGTTTCGTATATTGTCGGAAAGCAGGTTTTGCTTCGGGTTTCGCCTATGAAGGGCGTTATGATATTTAGGAAGAAAGGGAAGTTGAGTTTGATATTTATTAGCTCTTTTGAGGTATTGAGGCATGTTGGGGAGGTTTCTTATGAGCTTGCCTTACCTCCCAGCTTGGCAGGAGTTCATCTGATATTTCATGTTTCAATGCTCTGGAGATATCACGGTGACCCGTCGCACGTATTGCATTTCAGTTCAGTCCAATTGGACAAGGATCTATCCTATGTTGAGGAGCCATTTGCTATATGGGGCAGGCAGATCAGAAAGTTAAGGTCAAAGAATATTGCTTCATTAAAGGTTCAGTGGCGGGGTCAGCTGGCCGAAGAGGCGACCTGGGAGACCGAGAAGGATATGGGTAGTAGTTACCCTCATCTTTTCACTACTTCAGGCATGTCTCTATGCTCATTCAAGGACAAATAAATGTTTAAGTGTAGAAGGATGTGATGACCTGGCTGGTCGTCTTAATAATATACGTCCCGATCCCCTATTAACTTCTTTCCCCAAGTTATTTCTGCTAAATTGAATTTTTGGGATGTTCGATTTTGAGTTTCAGAGAGTTTTGGGACGCTTAGTCCCTGAATGAGATCTTAACTGTTGGAAAGTTTTCTGTAGTCAGAACAGTGTGAAGACGGCCTAGGAATGAAAGTTCGATGGTTCTGTTAGCTCTGTTAGATGATTTAGGGGTTGGGAGCATGTTCGAAATGTGTTTTGGAGGTCCGTAGCTAATTTAGGCTTGAAATGCCGAAGTTTGAATTTTTGAAGTTTTCGGTCCAATAGTGAGATTTTTATTTGAGGGTCGGAATGGAATTACAGAAGTTGCAGTAGCTCCATCATGTCTTTTGGGATGTGTGTGTAGAATTTCAGGTCATTCGGACGTGGTTTGGTTAGGTTTTTTATCGAAAGCGTGTTTTGAGAGAATTTGAACTTCTTTGCCTTAAATAATTGATTAATTCGAGTTTCCGATGTTGTTTTAGGTGGTTTAAGGATTGGTACAAGTTTGAATGATATTATGGGATATGTTCGTAGGTTTGGTTGAGGTCCTCGGGGCCTCGGGTGTGTTTTGGATGCTCAACGGAGCATTTTGGAGTTGTGAAAAATTGCAAAAAATCCTTCAGCAGTTGCAGACCAATTTTCATCTTCGCGTTCGAGAAGCTCTGACCTTTTCCCCTTCTCGTTCGCATGAAGCCTTCCGAGCTCGTGAAGCTTCATCTTTTTTCCTCATTTGCCTTCGCGGCTAGTTCATCACGTTCGCTTAGTTCTATGTGACTCTGAGGTTTGAGCCTATTTTATTCATCGAGTTCGCACTACCAGCGTCGCATTCGCGTAGCCTTGTCAGCCCAGGCCTTCGCGTTTGCATACTGCTCATCGCGTTCATGAAGGGCAATTTGACAGCCTTTAATTTTTCCTTCTTCGCGAACACGTGACTTCCTCAGCGTTCGCGATTCATTAAATAACTAGGCAGATATAAACATTTCAAAACGAGGGTTTAGCCATTTTTACCGAAACTCAAGCTAGAGAGCTCAGATTTGAGCGAGATTTCGAGGGTTTTTCAGAGACATTGATTGGGTAACGATTCTAAACACCTTTTTGCTCATAACCCACTAATCTAATCATGAATTCTCCTTTTAATTTCGGATTGTAGATGAAAAATTGATAAAACTTCATAGACCACATTTTTAAGTTTTGAGTGGGTGTTTGAACTCTGATTTGAGAGATTTATATATGGGTGGATTTATGAGAGTATGAGAGTTCTGAAAATGTTAATTTCACCTGATTCCGAGATGTTATCTTGAGGGGCATTTTGGTCATTTTACCTAATTTCGCGTCTTAGCTTTGAATTAAATAGTAGAATTAGTTGTTTGAGATGTTATTTACAATCTATAATTGAATTGAATAGATTTGGGCCATTTGGAGTTGGATACTAGTGGAAAAAGTGTGATTTCGACTTGATTTTGGAGCCGATCCGAGGTAAGTGACTTGTCTAACCTTGTGTGGGGGACCTTCCCCTTAGGATATGATATTTGGTAATTGAATGCCTTGTACGTGAGGTGACTAGCGCGTACTTGAGCTAATTGTTGAAAATCCGATTCTACTTAAATATTTAGACTGAGTTTCTTTTTTACCTGCTTATTCTATTTGCAATTATAGCCTGTGTTAGTTTAGAAAAGCATGCTTAGTTGATCTAAATTGCCTATTTGCTTAAGTTGCTTTTTTTGTACTACGTGAAGCATGTTAGGCTAGAATGACTTGTTTCCTTGTATTTTTGAACTTCATTTCTGAATATCTTCTTGTTGTGACTGCGTATTTACATTTGGGACTACGGATGTGGGATTCCGGTAGCCCCCCCATCCCCCTTGTTTGTTTACTTTGGGACTACGGGCTTGATTCCCGGTAGATCCCCCTGCACATTTACTTTGGGACTATGGGTTAGATTTCCGGTACACCCCCCTGCACATTGATAGTTGGACTACGGGACAGTATCCCTGGAGATCCTTCGGATATACTCATATGATAGACTACGGGATGGTATCCCATGAGCTCCTTGGACAGTTGATGAAATTGACTACAGGACGGTATCTTGGAAAATCCTCGTTGTTGCTGATATTGAGTTGTTTTACTCCGTGTTACCTTATTCTCTGTGTGTTATTTGTTTCCTTGTATAACCTGTCTTACTTCATAGTTGTACTCATTATTTCTATTTATTTCATACTGTTGCAAGACTTATTATTATTTTTATTCTCAGTAGGGCCCTGACTTTCCTCGTCACTTCCCGACTGAGGTTAGGCTTGGCACTTACTAAGTACCGTTGTGGTATACTCATGCTCCTTCTGCGCATGTTTTTCATGTGCAGATCCAGGTACCTCTACCCAGGTGTATTATCCTTGAGGTAGAGAGATCTAGCAGAGACTTTGAGGTACATCTGCCGTGTACGCAAACTAGGAGTCTCTATCTTATTCTAGCTTTAGCAGTTACCATTCCTTTCGTACTGTCGTTTTAGACATTCTGGAGTTAAAGCAGTGTATTACCTTCAATTAGCTTGTGTTCCTGTGAGTTTTCGGGTTTTGGGATGATATGGTGGACTTCCGCGTTATTGAGTTGTATATGCCGAGCAGCATTTACTTACAGTTTTACTTCTAGTTTGTTCAGTTTTAATTATTTTTTCCGCAAGTTGTGTTATTTCCGTATTGTTAGGCTTAACTAGTTGTAGGGACTAGGTGCCATCATGACATATTCACAGAGGGCGAACTGGGGTCGTGACAATGATTATGGGGTATCTTGTATTAACTGCTTAACATTCATATTCGATTTGAAACGGTTATCTTTTACTTGTAAAATTGAAGGAAAATCATAGTTTTCAAAATTATTAAAATGTGAATTTAATTAATTATTTTGGTTGGCTTGCCTAACAGTGGTGTCCGACACTATCACGACCCTTAGTGGATTTTGGGTTGTGACAGAAAATGTTTCTGTAATTCATTTATTTCATTCCGTACTTGGTCAAAACAAAAACGAGGTAAATTTCAATAATTTAACTTGGGATTGGAGGAACGAGATTGTCACTTTTTTGTAGTATGGAGTATTACCTGAAGATAACAAAAAGGCTCAAGCACTTCGCAAAAAAGCTGCTCGATACTGTTTAAAGCAAGACAATGTTTATCGTAAAATGTTCGGTGGTCCTCTATCAAGATGCCTCGGACCTTCTCAAACAGAATATGTTATGAGAGAAATACACGTGGGACATTGTGGAAATCACGCAAGAGGAAGATCTTTATTAAAAACCATGATTAGAGCCAATTATTATTGGTCCAAAATGGAAGAAGACGCGGAAAATTTTGTGGCTAAATGTGACAAGTGCCAAAGATACAGTAACAACATGCATAGACCTACTGAATTATTACATCCGGTCATTGCCCTGTGGCCTTTTATGAAGTGGAGAATGGATATAGTGGGTCCGTTACCACAAGCTAAGGGCAAGGTAATATTTTTATTGGTACTCACTGATTATTTTACTAAATGGGCAGAAGCAGGAGCTTTTAAACAGGTACGAGAAAAAGAGGTGAGAAATTCCATTTGGCGAAACATCATATGTCGATTCAGTGTACAAAAGGAAATCGTATGTGATGATGGTCCATAATTTATAGGCACGCAAATCACAGAATTTTTCGAAAGTTGGCAAATTAAAAGGATTACTTCAACTCCTTACCATCCGGTAGGTAATGGACAAGCTGAATCAACGAATAAATTCATTATCAATAATTTGAAGAAAAGGTTGGAGGAATCTAAAGGCAATTGGCCAGAGATGTTACCTGGGGTCTTGTGAGCTTATCGAACAATTGCCAAAACAATTATGGGGGAAACACCGTTCTCTCTTGTATACAGAGCTGAAGACTTAATCCTAGTCGAGATAGGAGAGCCAGGCACGAGATATATACAAGCAACTGACGAGTCAAATGAAGAATAAATGCGAATAAACCTGGATTTACTTGAAGAAAAGAGGGAAGCTGCGTTAATAAGGATGGCAGCACAAAAACAAGTTATTGTACGGTACTATATGAAAAGCTCGTCTCAGATACTTTAAGATTGGGGACTTCGAACTTAAGAAAGTTTTTCGATCCACGAGGGAAGTTAATGCAGGAAAGTTAAGTTTGACTTAGGAAGGACATTGTAAGATTCATGGAACCACAGGAAAATGAGCATATGAGCTCGAACTATTGGATGGAAAGATTCTACCTCAAATTGGAACGTTATTCATTTGAAGAGATATTATTTCTAAGGAAAAGAAATACCTACGGGCAGGTATCCCTGTTAATTATTTTTAATTTTTTGAATTATTTAAATTTGTCTAACAATTTTAGATGATAGGTAAAAATCTAGCCCGTACTAAATGATGAATTACAACCTACAAGACACGTCGAAACAACATAATTCTCGGCCTAGGGTCACAACTATTCTGTTGGAAATTTAAAAAGGTTAAGCAGTCTTCATCTAAAATCGTACCTCCGAGTCCCGTTTGTTTTTTTCTTTTTATGAAAAAGGACCGCATGTGAAGAATAATCAAGTGCTCTAGATTTTATTCTTTAAAACTCAAACACTTGGAGGACTATCTAATATACATATGATATACGTATAAAGAAGGTGAAGAAGACTGAGAATAGTTAAAGTTCAAGCCAAAGCCCAAAAGTCTACTCATCGAATGAATCAAGTATAGAGCAAAGTTACGAGCCAATAACACAAAGTCAGTCAAAAAACCTTATAGATTTCAATTATATGATATCTAGGTTAAAGGCAATGTATAGAAATGTGTTGTCAAAAATCCTTGGATTTTTCTTTTTTGCAAATCTGTTGTAAAGAAAACAATTACGAAAAAGTTATAGAAGTTATTTAAATACATGTAAGATGTTATTTAAACTTGACAGAGTTCAAATGAAAACTTTATCAAAGTTATTTCAAGAAATATATGTATTCCTATTTGTTTTATCATACATTTACACCGTTATGAAGTTGGGACGTCTTCTTCATTAAGTGTCGAATATAAAATGGCCTTTTCTTATAAATTCATGTTTGATTCAGATATCCATGAAGCTAACAAAGCATTTATTTTTTTAAAAAAAAGGTAAGACAAAAACCTACGCATTAACAAACAAGATATTGAATATAAACGCAAGAACAAGCAAAACAGAAGCTCAAGGCAATTAAGTTAAGCAAAAACTTTTTAATATTAAAGTTTGGACAAAGTATGAACCTAGTCGTAAACTATTTGTCATTTATACAAAATGTCCCAAAAAGGCCTGGGACTTGTCATTTCCCAAAAAACTAAACCACCAAATGGGACCGACCAAGGAAAAAAAAAAGAAAAGTCACATTTCATAAACTTTCACTGAGGGGCTGAAGAAGGATCTAAAGCAGTATCGCTAGCAGCAGAAGGTTCAAGTTGGATTGAAGGAGTTGGGGCATTCACCATAACCATATCATCTTTAACATGCTCTTGAGTATCAGCCATGCAAAAATTAAAATCTTGGCCTTGCTGAGTTTTTTCAATAGTCTTTTTCATCTTGGCCAACTTAGCATCCAAGTTGAAACCGTCTTGGCTAGTCTCCACAAAGGTATCGTGGCGTGTGTTTAAAATCGCCCAACTTACTTCAATAGTAGTCTTGTCATCAAGAATCTCATAATCTTTCCCCCATTGATCAATCTCGCTTTTGAGCTTTTCATTCTCAGCCAAGGCAGAATCATAAGAAGCTTGCAGAGGAGCAAGTGAACTTTCTAAAAAACTGACCTTACCAGAAGACTCACGGAGATCTTCTTAGGCCTGAGTAAGTGTTTGCACAAGTTCACTGGCGTAAACCTCTTTCTCACTTAGCAAAACCTTCAACTCTCAAATCTCTTCACTGCTTTAGAGAGTTGCTCAGAAAATGATGTCTTGAGGAGATTTTTGTCCTTGTCACCTTGATTTGAGGAAGCCTTCTCAACTGCTAACTCTAAAGTCAAAACCTTAAATTGCTGCTCTAAGGTGTATTTGTTTTCTTCTAACACTTCCATATCAATTTGAAGGATTTCATATTGTTCTTTCCAGTTGTCTGCTTCAATTTGATAATCATGCATTAATTGCTCTGTATGAGAAACCCACTTTATTATCTATGTGCCAATAATATTAATCTAAACAAAAAAAGTAAGAACCTTAATAGAAGAAGGATGGAATAAAGTGTAAAAAGTAATAAATACCTTTAATGACGACTGCACTAAACCATTCATTCAAGTCAAAGAGTTGTGACTCTCGAGCTTGGATTTCTCAACTGGATCGATCAGATGTTTCAACCATACGTCAGCCCGATCTGACTTTTTCAAAAGGTTACCATCAGCAGGGACCTCAATGGTAACCTGCTTTATCGTTCTACTTCCACTCGAGGAAGCAACCCCAGTATGAGGAACAGTAATAGAAGGAACCATGGAATAAGTCATGACAACTTGGAGCGGAGCAGCAACGGTAGCAGTCACAACCAGCAAAGAACATGTCACGGGAACAAAAAGGGTAAAAGAAGCAAGGGATACCTCATCAGAAACTAAATCCAAATTGTCATTATCAAACCCACGAGAGAAAAATTGATCGAAAAAGTCACGAGCTACTACATAAGTATCATCATCAGAGCTTACCAATATAGCTTCAACAGTCTTGGTTATACGAACAAAATAGGAAGGAGATGCTTCATCATCTGAAAAGACGCGTCTTTTGGCTCGCGGCCTTTTTATCAAGGAACCTCTATCAAGTTCCTCCTGTTCTTCAGAATCTAGGACTGTTGCAGCCTTCCTTTTCAATGAAGAACCTAAGATTATCTTTTGAGCACTTTTCAATGAAGAACCTAAGATTATCTTTTGAGCACTTTCCATAGAAACTTTAGAAGCTTCGACATCACCAACACTTACACCTCGAATGGGAATTCTTGATAAAAAGAAGGATCAAAACAAATTCTAAAGGAAAAGAGAATAAAAGTATGAGGAAGATATAAGAAAAGCATTTACCATGAGTTTTTACCTTCCAACCAAACCGATGCGGAAGGTTTTTCCAAGATCTAACTTCCATCATAGCAACACTCAACAACTTTCCTACCTAACCACGAAAATTTGGAATCTCATCAACAATTCCCATGGTTGCTAAAAATGAGAAAAATTTATATAGTAACGGGAAAAACAAAGGGAAAAGATAAAGAAGGTAATAAAAAAACTCATGTGCAAAATTTCACTTTTCAGGAAATGGAACATTCTCTTCGCCTACTAAACCAACAGTGAGTGCAGCAACAAACTTGGCACACCAGCTATGGTCCTTATCATCCTCTAGGCTAACTAACACTCTTTTACTTCTCGCAACTAAAGTGAAAATTCCATAAAGAAAAAGCTTCGGGGAGTATAGATGAATCAAGTGGAAAAAGTAAAAGGCATGTTAGCCAACCTTGTTAAATATCTCAAGCAGGAAACAACGCTCCACACAATGGGGCCCATCTGTCCTATATAAACATCAAAAAAATAACAAAATTCAATGATGACAGGAACAATAGGTGGTTTGAAATTCAGAGAAAATGGATATATATAAACAAAACCGAGTCAAGTAAGATGTAATTCTTTGGTTCGTATTGGAATTATAATGAGGAAATTAAGACTCCAGTGACAATCCTGTCGAACAATAGAGATTAGACCTTTGGTTATTTGAGATGGGTAAATATCAACACGATCTACAGAAGACATATAAGAAACTTGGATTCTGATCGATTCTCCATCATTTTAAAAAATAGTCCAGCGAGGACAATTTCATCTACTAAAGGTTCCCGAACAGGTTCATTAGAACCTTTACTTCTAGATGAAGATCTATAGAAAAGAGAACCCCTAGTTCTTGAAAGAGGAGTATAACTCATTGAGGTATAGAAGAACCCCTTACAAATGAAGACCCTAAACTACACAATCTTCCTCCTCTTTAACTTCTAACGGAAGCAAGAGGAAGATTATCAACAATGGGGACTCTTCAAGGGTTAGGGTTTGAACAAGACATGGCAGTATAAGGTAAAAGAAGACAAGAATGAATATTCTAAGATATGAAACTTTTGATGAGAAAAACAAAGACAAAAGCTATATTTATACTCAGAAGCAACCATCAAAGAAAAGGTGTAATGATGGAAACTATTGCTTCGTAATTGGTGAAGCCGCAAAAATCCCTAAAAGACGCTGAAAATTTGCAGAACTAATCGAAGACGCCACGCGTCATGAGCATTAAATGGAAGTGAAACATAAAGCATCAGTTCCAGAGAAGGCATAATGGCAGAAAAAATTCCCGCTTTAATGAGATCCACTTCCCAAATATTCCATTGATGAATAAATGGGGGACTATCTGTATTGGTAAAAATTAAATTAATTAACTATGTGATGACATGTCATGACATGTGGGCTTGTAAAGAAATGATAGTTGACAAAGAGTAGTTGAAGATGCACGAGCTTTAGCAGGCACGGGCAGAAGTACATGGAAGCTGAAAGGGATAGATACTCGAACCTCTTGATATTCCGAAAAAGGCATAAAAGAATGAACCTGAAAAGCAAAAGGGATATAGATACATATAATTGGTAATTTATATGCATTAATTACAAAAAACATTATAGAATCTGTATTGAATCAGTTACGGTTTCTGTCACAACCCAAAATCCACTAAGGGTCTCGAGCACTCTAAGTGCATAATACCATCCTTGAGGGAACATACAGCGCCATATGCTACAAAACTCAAGCACAACTGAGGTGCAATATACAAATCTGAATCCCAAGAGCCATCTTGCTCACAATACATCATTTCCACGCTGATCCACAACACATACACAATTCTCAGGCCATCTCACAACTCACACAGTGCAATATATTATTACATGAAATATCTAACAACGAGATAACACCCTGACTACTCCATAAGGAGCGCGTTACTGAAATGAACATAACTGGCCTGACATAGAGTCCATATTCACATTTAAACCCATCAACCGGCCTCAAGTCAATCCTGATGACATCAAACTAAGCAAATAACCTTTCAAAGGTCCATACTAATTTCCTCTCCTCATAACACACAAGAACAACCGTTATAACCGGAGCAACCTCCTCAGTTCGTAACTCAATAAACAAAGTGCCCGCCAGGCCTAAATTCTCAAATTAATGATATTACCACAAAACTCATACTTGGTTTAAATCTTTAGTCAATCAAGTGACTACATGTCACACTTATACAATCTTCCTGTTGGACACGCTCCCAATATCTTCTGAAATAAATAACGGGTCCGCTCATCCAAACCATCGGCCACACTAATGCTGAAAAGCGATCAAGAATCCTTAACCACGATGCAAGGTCTTTTTCCACAAAACATCGATCTCGGGGGACTCTGAAGACAACACAAATTTACTTTAATCATTCCACCCTTTTCTGGTTCATCCGAGCTTGTGACATCCTTACCAACAGCAAACTGCAACCTTAATCCAAATTGCGAATTTCCATGCTACTCATTGTACCCAACGTGCCAACATACAATAGAACACGATTTTTAACATTAATATTTTAACAATTCATCATGTAAGAACTTTTCACTTAACTCACTTTAGGAGAATCATAGCAACACACAGGTAAATTCTCATAACCACAGCATATGCAAATATCTATGTAGTGGTCCAAGCCACCAAAGCCCTTCCGGAATCTGCTTCCACTTAACGGGCCATAACAGAAGAATGCTTCCGAATAACATCAATTACGACGGCCGACAAACCTCATTCGTATCGCCACAAATCATATGCATAACTCGATCACGCTCAATGAAATTATTGCAGACCCCAACATGCCAAATTCAACTATGGCTAATCAATCCCTTTCCTTCTAATTTATCCTTGATTGCCTTGGAAACAATACTAACTCTCTTCAACACATAACATACTCCCTCTACACTCACCCCGAGTGGCCTTGAGTCAAGAGACCATGCTGTCTCAAATCCCACGAGCCATTTCGTTCCTCCCCATTGCTACGTCACAAGACAAACATCATAGAACATTATGCGCCTCTTCTCATAGGCCACTACCAAGCTTAGTTCTTAACATACCTATAGGCTCGAAACCATTAGGCACCACACTTTACCTCTTTGAATTCGCTAGGACCATTGCTAAAAGCCGCCTGCTTTGACTTGGCCCGAATATTATCAACTCCATGATTCTCAACGGAGGACCCAACAGAATCACTCCCCAAATCTAAACATGGGCTAATAAGGCCAACGATAGCACACCTTTAATAATTCATTATCTCAAACTACCACTCATGTTCCTTCCCCGTAGCTAAAATAACCCGCCAATATGCTAATCACCATAAACTTTGCAAGTAGTTAACCATAAAACCCAATCATAGACGGTGGGACTCTCCCACTTAGCTCGAAACCACTATTACAAAACTCTGGAGTTCACGAGGATCCTTAATCTCTTATTGACATAACCTTATGCAATCAATTGCCAGCATTCTCAATATCTTACCGTAGTACCCAATTTGATACTCTAAATCACGAACAACATTCACACAACAGTTCCCTTTGCTGCATAACCCGTAGAACTCTTCACAGAAGCCTCGCCAACCACGCGTCCGCTAAACTGCTCACAGGAAATAACTCTCCTGAGTCCAAGCTCACTCCCTAGCCGTACCCGTCCATTTACCCATTGTGGACACCCATTAAATCTACAACAACATCCTTCCACTTCAAAGTCATGCTACATCTTTCTTCATTTCAAGCAGCTCCTTTCCGTCATACCAAATCTCCTGCCGCATAACAACCTCATGCTTCAAATTAACTCTACAGATTTCCCTTGCCCGTTGCTAAGATCCCAGATCCTTCCAAACTATCCTTAGGCGCGTAATAGGCCCTATACCGCTCCGCCACTCTCCCACTTTGGGCAAACTCACTCCTTCAATCAACTACTTGGCCTACGCTCCCTAAGCCTCGTCTTTTAGAAGTTTAAAACTCCGCCTGACACTTCCCCCATGCCTTTCTCATCTTTTGCTGCCCAGTCATTATCTTAATAAAATTTATCTTCATAGAACTCAAACCCACAATTTGCTATTAACCCCAAACTTTTCCGAAGGTCATCTTTATTGAACAGTCAACATCTTGAAATACTAATTAAATCCAGAACCACCGTACCCTGTGATATCTGATAGTTGTATCTCCAATGCTATTTCACCATATATTGCCTCAAGGCGAATTGTAACAGATCATAACACCGGCAAACTTAAAGCGTTCAATTAGGATAACAGCACACCCATACAAAGAAGAACTCCACCACGCTTGCAATTACCATGTTTCATTACTTCTACCAGTCCACATCTGACCATCCTTAGTTTGATTGTCATTCCCCTACCGGGAATAAAATACCGAATCCCTTTGATTACACACTGAGCAAACCTCCCTTCAATTCATTCACTGCCCTGACACGTGGGCAAACACCCTACCATCATAACAAAACTGCGGAATAATCGCTCATAAGCATTATGGCAACCTGTGCCTAGCCTCAAGGCTCTTAGAAGTTCTGTTACTGAGATGAACAATAGAATATCCCTCCATAAGGTGACTATAATAGTCCAATCGACTATACCGGGAGAATCATCCCGCACCACATTTGTAGTGCCATTACAATCCTTCAATTTTTGATTTATAACAAGTGCCCGCATAAGATTGAGTAGGAATAAATCGAAGGCATAGGCCTCAAAGGAATTGAACTGCACGATAAGGAAATCAAGAAGGAAAGTACTCCTAACAGCCCTGTAGCCTCCCGAGGATAAGTACAGAAGTCTCTGTACCGATCCACAAGACTATACTAGACTAGCTCCTGACTCGTGAGACCGACGGGAACCTAGTGCTCTGATAACATATTGTCACGACCCAAAATCCACTAAGGGTCGTGGTGGCGCCGGACACCACTGTCAGGCAAGCCAACAAAATTATCAATTAAATCCGCTTTTAATACTTTGAAAATCAAAGCTTTTTCCCTCCATTTTTTTCATAAATAGAAGATCACTACTTGAATTCAAATTTAAATAATAACAATTAGTACAAGCCTTCGAAAACAATCCCAGAAACCCGGTGTCACAAGTGCATGAGCAACTATCGATAAGGAAAATAAGATACAACATCTATTCAAAATACACTGGATAGGGTATAATTAATAAGAATGCTGAAACGAACTACACTAGCTGCGGGTCGTTTCGAACAATGCAGCTCACCTAATGCCAGCGTCATCCATGCTGTTATGCCCAATAGGCTTCTAGAGGTGTATATACATGTGCAACAAAAATGCACAGAAGTGTAGTATGAGTACGTAATCAACGTGTACTCAGTGAGTGTCCCGCCTAATCTCGAAGGAGTAGAGACGAGATGGCCAACTTCGACACTCACTAGAGGTCAATTAACAATATTCTAGAAATGCGAGGAAAATCATGGATTTATATGGTAGTTCAAATTCGCGAAGCCAAAAAACAGGTAAACACCTTCAACAACTAAGCAAGGGCTTCCACGGTTTATTCTTTAGTACCTTATCAATTTATATCAAGCCATGCATGGCCAAATCCATATTTACAGTTCTCAAGCGACAAATAACATGCGCAAATCACACCGAGGCGACGGCCCGATCCAACAGGAATGTAAACTGTGCACTGCCGAGGGTCGAGCGGCCCGAACCAATAAATGTATCTATTTAATCTGCCAAGGCATTCGGCCTGTTCCATAAATAAACACATACCCTGCTCGCGAACCACGCATGCGACGTAGGTACACATAAAATACATGCTCAAGTAGCCAATTTAGAATTTATCGGGAATATTTATCCAATTAAGGAAATTTCTCTTTCTAACGATTCAGGAAAATAATGTTTAATCTCTTTTTAAATTTATTTACTAATCAAAGGTGATTTAAACAATTCAAGCTATCAATGGGTTCATAATTAATCCACGTACAACATGCATTTGGGTCCTAACTACTCGGACAATAGCATAATAGTAACTACGCACGGACTCTCGTCACCTCGTGCGTACGTAGCCCTAACAAATAGGAGCACATAATCAATTACTTCACCTATGGGGTAAATTCACCCTCACAAGATTAGAAAGGAGACTCACCTCGCTCCGAAAACTCATAACCAGCAATCTACATTCTTCCGAAGTCTTGAACCGATGCACAATGCACCAAAACTAGCCAATTGACGACAAACTAATGAGAACATGCTGAAATGCTTGTCAACAATTCAAATTATACAAATTCCTAACTCTACTTAGTGAAATGACCAAAATGCCCTCGGGTCCACGTGCCCGGATTCCGAATTTTCTTGAAGATAAAGATTACCCATGACCTTAGGAACTCAAATATATAATTTTCTCCTAATTCCTTACTCAAAATTGTGGCTAAATTTCAAGAATATAATTTTTCTAGGTTTTCTACCTAAACCTCAATTTTTAATCAAATGTTCTTGCCCAAATCCTTACAAAATTGATGTATTTAACTCATAATAGGTGGGATTATCTTACCTTATCATTGTTGAATGAATTCCCCTCTTGAATCCTCCAAGAATCGCCCCCAAGCCAAGAAAATATGAGAGAAACGGCCAATCCCCAACTTTAAAAATAACCTTCTGCTTCCAGGTCTTTCCGCTTACGCGGAAATATTCCCGCTTCCGTGGTCAATCTTTTGCGGAAAATGTTCTGCTTCTGCGGTTCCGCTTTTGCAGATAGCCAGCCGCTTCTGCGGCTTCCCTTGGGCCTCCCATTTTCGCTTCTGCGATCCGTTTTTTCGCAGATGTGGTCCCGCTTCTGCGGAACCTCGACCGCATCTGCGGTCCACAGCCTTCGACCATAAACCGCTCATGTGGCTACCTTTCCACTTCTGCAGGGCCTCTTCTGCGGTCCCTTCTCCGCAGAAGCGGAAATACCAGCAACTAGCTAACCTTAGCCTTCTTGAAAATCCATTTTCGATCCGTTAACCACCCAGAATCCATCCGAGGCCCCCGGGACCTCAACCAAAACTACCAACCAATCCCAAAACACATTACAGACTTGCTCGAGACCTCAAATCATATCAAAGAATGCTATAAACATGAATTACACCCCGATTCAAGCTTTATGAACTTTGAACTTTCCAACTTCTATTTCCGATGTTTAAACCTATCAAATCACGTCCGATTGACCTAAGATTTTGCACACAAATCATATTGGACATTACGGACCTACTCCAAATTCCGAAATCAGATTTCGACCTCAATATCAAAAAGTCCACTTCCGGTCAAACTTCTCAAAAACCTTCAAATTTCTATCTTTTAGCCAAATGGCTTCAAAATGACCTACGGACCTCCAAATTCTCTTCTGATTGCGCTCCCAACTCCATAATCACCATACGGAGCTACTCCTAGTCTCAGAATTTCCAAACGGACATTGATAACACTGAAATGAACTTCAATCCAAACTTATGAAATTTCTTCTAAAATGCCAACTTCCACAATAGGCGCCAAAACGCTCCCGGGTCATCCAAAACTCGATCCGGGCATACGCCTGAGTCCGACATCATCATACAAGCCTGCTGGAACATTTACATCCTGATTCCGAATTCGTTTAATCACAATTCCAATCCTAGTTAATTCTTTCAACTCTAAGCTTTCGAAATAAGAATTCTCTTCCCAAATCAACTCTGGACTTCCCGAAATTCGATTCCAACCACGCGTACAAGTCATAATACTTGCAATGAAGCAGTTCATGGCCTCCGACTGCTGAACGGAGTGCTAGTACTCAAAATGACCGGACGGGTCCTTATATTCTCTCCCACTTAAACATACGTTCGTCCTCGAACGTGCTGAGAACTATACGGAAGTAGTTTGAAATCGCTATTTAGCACCTCATGCACCTTCCTGTGCTACCACGACTTAGCTGGGCACATTAGCTCGATAAATTCTGAAGATATTCCCTTTTATTCAAGCAAATAAGCCTTAGAGCCCGATTCCAACATCCGAAATTGTATGCCAGGCCCGTTTCCAACATACGACCACCATATCAATCGTTACACGCTGTACTCAAACAAGACTGCATAACTTTGCTGGATTTTTACTTTGCAACACAGTCCACAGGACCACAATAGCCATTTTCTGATCAACTTGGTCAAAATCCTACTAGTTTTATATCCCCATTGCACCCGATGATATATACAGGTCTTACTCTATCCTTTACCATACTGCCATGACGGAAGAGATGTACCAACATTCATAATCGACTGCCGAGTCAACAAAACATAAGGTCTATACTCCTGACAAAAACATTCACCTCATTTTGAACCCAATAATGGTCTTATCTCCATAACATACCTCATATAGCTGGATTGCACAGAATCCTAGATCAAGGGATCTCGTCTCATGTGATACAACTACTAAGGCAATAAGCCACCTTAGAAATTGTTAAAATCTCATATGATGCTACCATGCGCCACTAGGCCACCAATTCGAACGCAATGCCAAAGGAAAACGAACTCTAGAAGTAAGTACCTAACTCCCGCACTACTACGGACGTTCCTTAGAAAATAGGAAGCAGAACTTACAAAAATGGCATATAGAGAACTACACTCACATCACACTATTGCGGCATGCAACCCGATCTACACAACATAACCATGGTGGCGTGCCACCCGATCCTCACAATATAACCATGGCGGCGTGCCACCCGATCCTCACAATATAACCATGGCGGCGTGCCACCCGATCCTCACAATATAACCATGGCGGCGTGCCACGCGATCCTCACAATATAACCATGGCGGCGTGCCACCCGATCCAAGTAACATACCCATGGCGACGTGCCACCCGATCCACACATAGAACTCATATAAGGAGATACACATCGAGCTAAATTGCTCATTACAATGAAATACTGAATCTTGGTCACAAGCACTCTAAGTGCATAATACCATCCCTGAGGGAACATACATCGCCATAAGCTACAAAACACAAGCACAACTGAGGTACGATATACAAATCTGAATCTCAAGAGCCATCTTGCTTACAATACATCATTTCCACGCTGATCCTTAACACATACACAATTCTCAAGTAGTCTCACAACTCACACGGTGCAATGTATTATTACACGAAGTATTTGACAACGAGATAACACCTTGACTGCTCCATAAGGAGCACGTTACTGAAATGAACACAACTGGCCTGACATAGAGTCTATATTCACATTTAAACCCATCCACCGACCACAAGTTGATCTTGATCACAACAAACTAAGCCAATAACCTTTCAAAGGTCCATACTAATTCCCTCTCCTCATAACACACAAGAGCAACTGTCATAACCGGAGCAACCTCCTCAGTTTGTAACTCAATAAACCAAGTGCGCTCCAGGCTTAAATTCTCAAATTAATGATATTACCACAATCCTCATACTTAGTTTAAAACTTTAGTCAATCAAGTGACTACATGTCACACTTATACAATCTTCACATTGGACATGCTCCCAATATCTTCTGAAATAAAAAATGGGTCCGCTCATCCAAACCATCGGTCGCACTAACGCTGAAAAGTGATTAAGAATCTTTAACCAGGATACAAGGACTTTTTCCACAAAATATCGATCTCGGGTGACGCTGAAGACAACACCAATTTACTTTATATCATTCCACCGTTTTCTGGCTCATCCGAGCTCGTGACATCCTTACCAACAACAAACTGCAACCTCAATCGACACTACAAATTTCCATGCTACTCACTGCACCCAACGTGCCAACATACAATAGAACACAATTTTTAACATTAATATTTTAACACTTCATCATGTATTAACTTTTCACTTGACTCACTTCAGGAGAATCATAGCAACACATAGGCAAATTCCTTTAACTGTAGGATATGCAAATATCTAAGTAGCGGTCCAAGCCACCATAGCCCTTCCGAAATCCGCTTCCACTTAACGGTCCATAACAGAAGAATGCTTATGAATAACATCAATTACGACGGCCGACAACCTCACTCGTACCACCACAAATCATACGCATAACTCGTTCACGCTGAATGAACTGATTACAGACCCCAACATGCCAAATTCAACTATGGCTAATCAATCCCTCTCCTTCCAATTTATCCTTGATTGCCTTGGAAACAATACTAACTCTCTTCAACACATAACATACTCCCTCTACACTCACCCCGAGTGGCCTTGAGTCATGAGACCATGTTGTCTCAAATCCCACAAACCATTTCATACCTCCCTATTGCTACGTCGCAAGACAAACATCATAGAACATTATACGCATCTTCTCATAGGCCACTACCAAGAATGGTTCTTGACCGTACCTATAGGATCGAAACCATTAGGCACCACACTATACCTCTTTGAATATGCTAGGACCATTGCTGAGAGTCGCCCGCTCTGACTTGGCCCGAATATAATCAACTCTGTGATTCTCAACGGAGGACCCAACAGAATCACTCCCCAAGTCTAAACATGGGCCAATAAGGCCAACGATAGCACACCTTTAATAATTCATTTGCTCAAATTAACACTCATGTTCCATCCCCGTAGTTGTAATAACCCACCAATATGCTAATCACCAGAAAATTCGCAAGTAGTTAACTATACAACCAAATCATAGACAATGGGACTCTCCCACTTAGCTTGATACCACTATTACAAAACTCTGGAGTTCACCAGGATCTTTAATCTCTTATTGACATAACCTTGTGCAATCAATTGCCAGCATTCTTGATATCTTACCGTAGGACCCAATTCGATACTCTAAATAAGTAACAACAGTTCCCTTTGCTGCATAACCCGTAGAACTTTTCGCAGAAGCCTCACACACCATGCATCCGCTAAACTGCTCACAGGAAATAACCCTCCCAAGTCGAAGCTCACTCCCTAGTCGTACCCATCCATTTACCCCTCGTGGACACCCATTAAATGCACGACAACGTCCTTCCACTTCAAAGTCATGCTACATCTTTCTTCATTTCAAGCAGCACCTTTCCGTCATACCAAATCTCCTGCCACATAACAGCCCCATGCTTCAAATTAACTCTACAGACTTCCCTTGCCCGTTGCTAAGATCCCAAATCCTTCCAAACTATCATTAGGCACGCAGTCATCCTACTACTAGGCCCTATACCGCTCCGCCACTCTCCCACTTTGATCAAACTCACTCATTCAATCAACTGTTCGGCCTACGCTCCCTAAGCCTGGACTTTTAGAAGTTTAAAACTCCGCCTGACACTTACCTCATGCCTTTCTCATATTTTGCTGCCCAGTCATTGTCTTAACAAAATATATCTTCATAGAACTCGAACCCACAATTTGCTACTAACCCCAAACTTTTCCGAAGGTCGTCTTTATTGAACCGTCAACATCTTGAAATACTGATTAAATCCAGAACCACCGCACCCTGTGATATCTGATAGTTGTGTCTCCAATACTATTTCACAATATCTTGCCCAAAGGCGAATTGTAGCAGATCATAACATCGACAAACTTAAAGCGTTCAATTTGGACAACAACACCCCATATAGAGGAGAACTCCACAACGCTTGCAATTACCACGTTTTATTACTTCCACCAGTCCACATCTGACCATCCCTTGTTCGATTGTCCTTCCCCTTCCGGGAATAAAATACCGAATCACTTTGATTACATACTGAGCAAACCTTCCTTCAATTCATTCACTGCCCCGACACGTGGGCAAACACCCTACTATCACAACAATACTATGTAATAATCGCTCATATGAATTATGGCAACATGTGCCTAGCCTCTAGGCTCTTAGAAGTTCTGTTACTGAGCTGAACAATAGAATATCCTTCCATAAGGAGACTATAATAGTCCAATAAACTATACTGGGAGAATTATCCCGCACCACATTTGTAGTGCCATTAAAATCCTTCAATTTTCGATTTATAACAAGCGCCGGCGTAAGATTGAGTAGGAAGAAATTGAAGGCATGGGCCTCAAAGGAATTGAACCGCACGATAAGGAAATCAAGAAGGAAAGTACACCTAACAGCCTGTAGCCTCCCAATTATAAGTACATACATCTCCATACCGATCCGCGAGACTCTACTAGACTTGCTCATGACTCGTGAGACCGACGGGAACCTAGTGCTCTTATACCATGTTGTCATGACCCAAAATCCACTAAGGGTCGTTGTGGCGCCAGACACCTCTATCAGGCAAGCCAACAAAATTATCAATTAAATCCTCTTTTAATACTTTTGATAATATAAGGTTTTTCCTTCCAATTTTTTCATAAATAAAATTTCACTACTTGAATTTAAATTTAAATAATAACAATCAGTACAAGCCTTCAAAAACCATCCCCGAAACCCAGTGTCACAAATGCATATGCAACTATCGATAAGGAAAATAAGATGCAACATCAGTCCGAAATACAGTGGACAAGGTATAAATAATAAGAATGCTTAAAGGAACTACACTAGTTGCGGGTCATCTCGAACGATGCAGCTCACCTAGTCCCAGCGTCATCCATGCTGCTACACCCAATAGGCTGCTAGAGGTATATATACCTGAGCAACAAAAATGCACAGAAGTGTAGTATGAGTACGTAATCAACGTGTACTCAGTAAGTATCCTACCTAATCTCAAAGGAGTAGAGACGAGATGGCCAACTTCGACACTCACTAGAGGTCAATTAACAATATTCTAGAAATGCGAGAAAAATCATGGATTTATATGGTAGATCAAATTTGCGAAGCCAAAAAACAGGTAAACACATTCAACAATTAAGCAAGGGCTTCCAAGGTTTATTTTTTATTATCTTATCAATTTATATCAAGCCATGCAGGGCCAAATCCACACTTACAATTCTCAACCGACAAATAACATGAACAAATCATACCGAGGCGACAGCCTGATCCAATAAGAATGTAAACTGTGCACTGTCGAGGGTCGAGCGGCCCGAACAAATCGACGCATCTATTTAATCTGCCGAGGCATTCGGCCCATTCCATAAATAAATACATACTCTACTCGCGAATCACGCATGCGATGCAGGTTCACATAAGATACATGCTCAAGTAGCCAATTAAGAATTTATCGGGAATATTTATCCAATTAAGAAAATTTCTCTTTTTAATGATTCAAGAAAATAGTGTTTAATCTCTTTTTAAATTCATTTACTAATCAAAGGTGATTTAAACAATTCAAGCTATCAATGGATTCATAATTAATCCACGTACAACATGCTTTTGGGTCCTAACTACCCGGACAATAGCATAATAGTAGCTACGCATGGACTCTCGTCACCTCGTGCATATGTAGCCCCCACAAATAGGAGTACATAATCAATTACTTCACCTATGGGGTAAATTCCCCCTCACAAGATTAAAAAGGAGACTTACCTCGCTCCGAAGACTCATAACTGGCAATCTACATTTTTCCGAAGGCTTGAACCGACGCACAACGCACCAAAACTAGCCAATTAACGACAAACTAATGAGAATATTCTTAAATACTTATCAACAATTTAAATTATACAAATTCCCAACTTCGCTTGGTGAAATAACCAAAATGTCCTCGGTCCCACATGCCCGGATTCCAAAATTTCTTGAAGATTAAGATTACCCATGACATTAAGAACTCAAATATATAATTTTCTCCTAATTCCAAGAATATAATTTTTCTCGATTTTCTACCAAAACCTCAATTTTTATACAAATATTCCTGCCCAAATCCTTACAAAAATTGATGTATTTAACTCATAATAGGTGGGATTAGCTTACCTTATCATTGATAAATGAATTCCCCTCTTGAATCCTCCAAGAATCGCCCCCAAGCCAAGAAAATATGAGAGAAATGGTCAATTCCCGACTTTAAAAATAACCTTCTGCCTCCAGGTCTTTCTGCTTCTGCGGAAATATTCCCGCTTCCGCGGTCACATTTTTGTAGAAAATGTTCTGCTTCTACGGTATCTGGGCTCCAACCCAATTCCACTTTTGTGTATGCCCAGTCGCTTCTGCGGTTCCACTTTTACGGATAGCCAGCCACTTCTGCGACTTCCTTTGGGCCTCCCATTTTTGCTTCTACGATCCGTTTTTCTACAGATGCAGTTCCACTTCTGCGGAACCTCGACCGCATCTGCGGTCCACAGCCTTCGACCATAAACCACTCTTGTGGTTACCTTTCCGCTTCTGCGGGGCCTCTTCTGCTGTCCCTTTTTTGCAGAAACAAAAATACTAGCAACTAGCAAACCTTAGCCTTCTCGAAAATCAATTTTCGATCCGTTAACCACCCGGAATTCACCCGAGGCCCCCGGGACCTCAACCAAAACTACCAACCAATCCCAAAACACATTACGGACTTGCTCGAGACCTGAAATCATATCAAACAACACTAAAACCATAAATTACACCCCGATTCAAGCTTTATGAACTTTGAACTTTCTAACTTCTATTTCTGATGTTTAAACCTATCAAATCACGTCCGATTGGCCTCAAATTTTGCACACAAATTATATTTGACATTACAGACCTACTCCAACTTCCGCAATCAGATTCTGACCCTGATATCAAAAAGTCCACTTCCGGTCAAACTTCTAAAAAACCTTCAAATTTTTAACTTTTAGCCAAATGGCTTCAAAATGACCTACGGACCTCCAAATTCTCTTTTGATCGCACTCCTAACTCCAGAATCACTATACGGAGCTACTCCCAGTCTCGGAATTCCAAACGGACATTGATAATACTGAAATGCACTTCAAACCAAACTTATGAAATTTCTTCCAAAATGCCAACTTACACAATAGGCGCCAAAACGCTCCTGGGTCATTCAAAACCCAATCCGGGCATACTCCCGAGTCTAAAATTATCATATGAATCTGCTGGAACCTTCAGATCCCGATTCCGAGGTCGTTTACTCACAATTCCAGCCCTAGTTCATTCTTCCAACTTTAAGCTTCCGAAATAAGAATTCTCTTCCCAAATCAACTCTGGACTTCCCGAAATTCGATTCCGACCATGCGTACAAGTCATAATACCTGAAATGAAGTTGTTCATGGCCTTCGATTGATGAATGGAATGCTAATACTCAAAACGACCGGTTGGGTCATTACAGTTTCCAATTATAACGTTATATTAAATGTCATTAATTGTCAATAATGGCTCCATTATGAATGGAGAAAAACATACAATTGAGAAATAGCTATAAAAGATGAAAAAATGGACATTTGTAAGGACACGAAATACATTAGAATATACTGATTTACTTTGTTATTGTTTACACTAATTATTTCTAGTTTTATTTGATTATCAGTAACCCCAATTCTTTTAAAAATAAGCTTTGACCGAAATCACAATTTTTGGTTAAACAAGATGAATGAAAACATTTTTCGAAAATATTTATTTTAATTTTGTTTTATTTATTGTTGGCTTAAATGTTGTGAAAAATATTATTCTAATGAACTCATTTCTCTCCAATTAGAAAAAAATATTTTCCCCACCAAAAGATGTGAAAATATTTTCTAAAACTCTTTTTCAACATTCTCCAGCCTATTCCTCATCCCCACCAACCCAGCCTTACCCGCCCT
>MU747853.1:29371-50859 GCA_026770625.1 Nicotiana glauca
CTACCCACCATGCCCCCGACCCTCTACGCCCCACCATACCCAATCACCTCTTTTATTTCAACGAAACGAATACTTATTTCTTATGATGTAAAAAAAAGGATTTTCTTTTATTTTAACAAAATGAGTACTTTCATTTTATAATGTAGAAAAAAATATTTTCTTTCATTTAAAAAAAATGAGTACTTTTCTTTCATGATATTGAAAAAGTAATCTCTTTTTATTTCAACAAACTAAGTATTTTTTTTATGAAAAAGTATTATTTTCAACAAAATAAGTATTTTCTTTAAAATTTAGAAAAATTATTTTCTTTCTTTTCAAGAAAACGAGTACTTTTTTTACATGATGTAGAAAAAGTTGATGCTTTCATTTCAACAAACTAAGTATTTTTTTTTTCTGAAGTAGAAAAAGTATTTTTTTATTCAACAAAATAAGCACATTCTTTCAAGATATAGAAAAAATATTTTCTTTCATTTCAACAAGCTAAATATTTTCTTTTGGAAATAGAAAATTTATTTTTTTTCCAACAAAACGAGTACTTTTTTTTTATATGTAGAAAAAAAATTTCTTTCATTTTAAAAAAAAAGAAGTATTTCTTTTTCATGATATAGAAAAAGTATTTTGTTTAATTTCAAGAAACTAATTATTTTCTTGTTGGAATAGAAATTTCTTTTTTAACAAAACAGGTACTTTATTTTCATGATACAGAAAAAGTATCTTCTTTCATTTTATTTGTTTTAAAAAGTACTTCTTTTCGTGAAGGAGAAAAAATATTCTAAAAGTATTTTTTTCATTTAACAAAATGATAATTTCCTTTCATGTTGTAGAAAAGATATGTTTTTCAACAAAATAAAGTATTTTCTTTTTAGTTATCGATCTTACATTTCAACGTTATATGAAAAAAAAATTAGCACATTAGTTTCTTTAAATTTGTATAAACTTTGAAAAGAATAATTAAATTATTAAAAAAATAGAGTCGGGTGCGGGGGGTGTGGAAGGGGGGGGGGGTCGAGGAGTATAGAAAATATTGAGATTTTGGGAAGGTATATTGAGGATAGTAGCATAAAAAATTATTTTTCTAAGATTATTTTATACTCTTTAACTGAACGCTAGAAACTATTTTTCGGGAAAAAAAATTCACTTACCAACAAAACAAAGGGACAACTGATAAAACTACTAATTTTTCAAAAACATTTTTTCTAGAAAAATATTTTTCATGAAAAATATTTCTCTTTGTTCCAAACACACCCAAAATCTAAATGAGAGACATCATATTTAGCCTATGCATGCTAAATGGATGTGACAGTCGAATTCATTTACACAAACCCAATGTTCACATATTGGTTTGTTACCTCACGACCTTTGACTAACCGACCTCATCCGCGGAGGTGGAGTTAAGATTTGAAATATGTGGGTTCTGAATTCTACTCGTTTTTTAAGTTACTGATTTCTAAATTAATAATGTATATATAATAAATAAATACTTTAAGACAAATATAAAGTTTGAACTAAAGTTATTCGGTTCGAACGAACCCACACTTCGATCTCTAGCTCTGCCCCTGCTCATCCATGTTCATTTGTTTGTTCCATATTTTGTGGAGAGTTATGTTTGTATGGGTCCAAATTTGGACGAGCATGGCCATCGACAAGCACGACAGAAGACGAGATCTTCACAGCTCGACGTCTTGTAGAGGACGACAAGCAACAAATGGAGGATGTATAATTTTTATAATAGTGTAAGCCCAATAGGGGGCATTAGGAATATACTCTCGTATATTCCTTATTATATGTCCTTTAGGGGTCAAAAGGGGGTTTTTCTTTATATATTGTGAGAGATAAATATTGTAAAAGAGGGGCTCTTTGACAATATTAACTAAGGATACCGATTGTAACATCTTCTTACATAAAGGATTAGCATCTTCTATACTTGAGCGGTTTCTTCTATAAAGATCAAGAAATATTACTCATTGTGTTCACCTTTTATATCTTTTTGTTCTAGAGTTTATTATACTTAGCTAAGATTTACCCCTTCATCCTCTTTAATTGATTTGTTCAAAAAGGTTCCAATATCTTTTGAGTCGAACAATTTGCCGCCGTTTGCGGGGCTGAGATTGTAGTCTCATCTATATCCTTAAAAGAGAGAATCACCTCTACTTAGCCTCGCAAAGACCAACAATGGTAAAAAAGAGGGAATCAAGATTAAAGGCAATAGTAGGTGTCACGAACAACCTTCTACATTCCATCAATAAATCCAGTAGGGAAGACAACGAAAACACAACGCTAAGCGCTACACTTTAGGGAGATACCTCACCTCCCCCACAGGAAAGCTTGACTACCTCGCGCGCGAGAGGAATGTCAATATCCGCAGTAAGAGAAGCACCACCGGCAGTGAAAAGGCTATTATAATAATGGTTGACAAACACCTTTAGCAACATTCTAGATAAACCGGTTCAAAAGGATATTGGAGGCATGATACCTGCAAACATTGCAATTGCTGCTGATGAGCCAGAAACTCCACACATAAGTAACACTCATACTAGCATTGATGCAAGTAATGATGCACTTGCAGCTATCTTAAAGAAAATGGAGAATGAAAACAAGACGCTCTATGAAGGAGCATCAAGAAAGGGTCGATAAAATGCCGAGCGCTCCGAAAGTGCTACAAAAATGAGACATCAGCTGATTCGTCGAGCAACCATACATTGAAGAGGCAGCCCCCACTCTATTCCAAAAACCATCAAAATGCTGCCATATTTGAAATATATGATGGCACTACGGATCCAGAAGATCGCATAATCTACTACATCACAGCAGTAAAAGGTAACAATCTATCAAAGGAACAGGTGTCATTGGTGCTGTTGAAAAAGTTCGGCAAAACCCTAATAGGGGGAGCACTGACATAGTATTCCCAACTACCAGCACTTCAATATCAAAGTTTGAAGAAATGGCAGATAAATTCGTCACCACTCACGCGGGAGCAAAAAAGGCAGAAGACAGGGTAAATAACATCTTCACTGTTAGGAAGATGATAGGCGAAGGACTTAGGGATTTCCTAGCACGATTCAACAAAGTAAGAATGAGCCTAACTAACGTATCAGAGGGTATGGCGGTAGCAGCCTTCCAAAATGGGTTAAATAGAAACGGGTCGAAGGCTAAAAAAACTGGTAAGTAGACTCATGAAATACCCTCCTACCACGTGGGAAGAAATCCATAATACCTACTATTCTGAAGTGATGGCAAATGAGGATGATCTAAATGGCCTGATCCAACGGCTAACAATGGTCCAAACCAAAACACGGAGAGATCTTTGCAATGATGGTCGAAGGGACCAACAATCCCGTTTCAGTCAAGAAAGGCATCAGCCCTACATCTGTACATCCATCCCACCTCCTCCACGACATGCAGTTGTCACGCCTCGACATACCGCGCCACACCAAAATAAAAGAGGTATGCCCCCACTGTTATCTACTCATAACTTTTGCATTTCTCCTTCAAAAATAGTGTATGTACTAGAAAAGCTCGTCACGAAGGTGCAGTGGCCACAAATGATGAAGTCGGATCCAAGCACCTGGAGTTCGAACATCCTTTGTGAATTTCATCAAGAAAGAGGACATAAGACCGAAGACTGCATAGGCCTGCGGCAAGAAGTGGTAAGAATGCTAAACCAGGAACTATTAAGCGATCGAAGACAGGTTAACTTCGCTCGTGGGTGCGACCAACCTCAAGGACTTCCAAAACCACCTTCACTAGCTTGCACCATACAAATGATCACTAGAGGCGGAGACGATATAGTAATCAACCATGTAAAATTCACCACAACGCATAAATTCAAGCGTACAGTAGCTCATGGACGGTATGATAACCTCAAAGATATTATCATCTTCGATAAGGCAGATACCTACGGTTTGTCTTTCCCTCACTATGATGCTTTGGTTATAACTTTATATATCACACAAACTAAAGTAAAAAGAATAATGGTGGATGAAGGAAGCGGTGCATATATTATTCACCCACGAGTCCTCATACAGATGAAACTCGAGGATAAGATAGTACCGCGCTGCATAACACTAACAGGTTTTAATAATATAGTGGAACAAACCTCTGGGGAGATAGTGCTGCTCGTTCTAGCCAGAGGAGTCACTTTGGAAATGAAGTTCCATGTCATGAACAGAAATAGACTACAATGCCATCATAAGACGCCCATGGATACACGTCATGCGAGCCATCCTATCAAGTAATCAAATTTCCTACCCCATGGGGAATATTCAGATCCAGGGCGAGCAACGCACCACCCAAGAAGGCTACCAAATTGCTCAAGATTGTACACACACTCAACAACTAAAGGGGGCAAGTGTGGAAGCATAGAAATCAGCCATATAGGGAACTAAAACCGACGTACAGACAGAGGCCATAAAAGGCCCAGATGTCATAGAAGACTGCCAGGCCACAGTAGAAGACCTTGATCCCTTTCAATTAGACAATACCGACAGCATGAAAAAAGCCTATATTGGGCACAACCTCTCAGAACCAAGTAAGTTCGATTAATTTTTAGCTAACAATATCAATTTATTCGCCTTCTCCCATTAAGATATGCTAGGAATCCCAAGGGACATCACCACACACAGGGTGAATGTTGACCCCCACCACCTGCCAGTGCAGTAAATGAGGAGAAAGTTTAATGCTGCAATCAACCATATAGTTAGCGAAGAAGTCAATAAACTGCTCGCTAATAGTTCCGTTCGAGAATCAAAGTATCCTCAATGGGTCGCCAATGTGGTCATGGTAAAAAAGAAGAACGGGAAGTGGCGGATGTGTGTCGACTTCACCGTCCCGAACAAAGCATGCCCAAAGGATTCCTTTCTATTAACCCACATCGACCAATTCATCGATGCCATAATGGGGCACGAACTATTAAGCATCTTAGACGCCTATTCTAGTTACAACCAAATTCTAATGGCAGAAGACGACCAAGAAAAGATGACTTTTATTACCCACCAGGGAACTTACTGCTACAGAGTCATGTCCTTCGGACTCAAGAAAACAGGAGCAACGTACTATAGGTTAGACACCAAAATATTCAAAGAACAACTTAGGAAGACCATGGAGGTCTGCATCGCTGACATACTAGTAAAGTCAAAAAGGAAAGAGGATCACATTGGTCATCTGAAGGAAGCTTTCGAAATATTAAGGCAATACAAAATGAAATTGAATCCCGATAAATGCGCCTTTTGTGTAACCTCAGGAAATTTTCTCGATTTTTTGGTGTTGCAAAGGGGTATCGAGGTCAACCCGGATCAAATCAAAGCAATCGAAGGAATACCGGAGATATTGACCAGCAAAAAATAGGTGTAGAAATTGACAGGACAAATAGTCGCCCTGTCGAGGTTCATCCATGATCGTCAGACGGGTGCCATAAATTCTTCAATGTACTAAGAAAAGATCACGGACTACTATGGAATTTAGAATGCGCCGACGCTTTAAGAAAACTAAAAATGTAATTGTCCATATTGCCACTACTTGTCAAATCAGAGTTGAGCGAACACCGCTTGGTGTACCTAGCAGTCTCTGAAGTCGCGGTAAGTGCAGTCTTGGTTCGCAAAAACAAAGGTATGCAGTCTACAATTTATTTTATCAGCAAAACCCTAATTGATGCCAAAACAAGGTACGCCCACTTTGAGAAATTAGATTTGGCATTAGTCATAGCTTCACAAAATCTTAGACCATATTTACAATATCACCCCATAAAGGTGGTGATGACCTTCCCCCTTAGAGGTATCCTACAGAAACCCAAACTATTGGGTAGATTGGCTAAATGGGACATAGAACTAAGCGAGCACGATATGACATATCAACCACAAACTACTATAAAGTCGCAAATGCTCGCTGATTTTGTCGTCAATTTCAGTACAAAAATATTGCCAGAGGTAGAGCAGGAGGCGCTCCGCACTTCCACACATTTCAACCTCTAGGTCCTCTACACCGATGGCGCATATAATGAATCAAGATCAGGACTGGGACTCGTCCTCAAAGTCCCTATGGGCGAAGTGATTCATCAATCTAGACGGTGCCCAAAAATGACTAACAATGAGGCCGAGTATGAAGCTGTGATTGCAGGGTTGAAATTAGCCCTCAGATATGGCACTCGATGACTTGTCCCCTATTGCGACTCTTAACTCGGGGTGAATCAAGTCATTGGGACTTTCCAAATTAAGAAGCAGAGACTACAGATGTGTCAGTCGGAAATTCACAAACTGCTACCAGAATTTGATGAATAACGACTCGACCAGATACTGAGAGCGCAGAATATCGAAGTAGATGGTCTCACCAAGCTAGCAGCAGCCACCAGAAATATCAACAAAGAAAATGTGGTCACCCTTCTCAATTCGTTCATAGACCCATTCGAGGTAAATTCCATAATACTAACTTGGGACTAGCGCAACTGTATCGTAATATATTAACAAGAAAGGACTGTCGACGCCCCCTTTTTTCTAAAGCAAAATCGGGTTTACGACATTTAGGAAGACAATTCTATTCCTGTTTGGGAATTGGGTTTTTGGAATTGAAGAGTCGCCACCTAATGATTAAGTGCATTAGGACACTAAGGGTTTTGAAATTATCTCCAGGGGAAGGTGTTAGGCACCCCTCAAGATCCACTAGTGTGGTTCCCGGCCATGCTATATTGTGACTTTACAAATAATCAATCAAGGCTCAAATAAGCACTTGCAATTAAATTGAACTTTGAAAGTAAGTAGAAAGAGAGCAGAGATTTGAAAGGTCTAAACAATTCTAAAGAGAGAAAACAAAGACAAACAAAGGAAAAGGGATCCTAGTTTTATTATTAATATGGATCACTTCAATGCAATACCCAGCAATCACTCCTCAAAGAGGGGTCGCACGTGATATTAGCGCATCGGTCATCATCTCCATATTCTACTCTTGCCACCTCGTAAAAGTTATTTAAACGTGTAGATTGGTCACGAATGCTTATTGCATACCATTACCTGTCCCGTCCTATAAGTCCTAGAGGGTACTTAGGACCACTATTCCTACAAGGTAAGGACTAGGCTGAACCCTTAGGTTTAAAGGACAAAATGCTAGGCGACGTACATGACAAGTAGGACTACACATAAAGGAACCATACAAAGGCAAATAAAAGGGTCGCAGATCCCTCACATGTAAGCATGTAATTAGCACGTCTAAAACACATTTAAGGTCTTAAAAGAATGTGAGTTTAAAGATAAGTTTCAGCAGAAGGTTTAATCACACTCGAGTGTTTCGAAGAGTCTTTGACTTGTAGAAATACAACTAAGAAAATAGTTAAGTAAGTAAAGGCGAGGGAACTGTTAAAACATTGTTTGGAAAAAGTAGAGATTTGAAAATACAATAGTCTAATTAGACAAGTATCAAATAACGTGATCCTGGGCAGAAAGGTAAACCAGTAATTTGAAAACATAATAGAGCAAGAATCAGGAAATTAGTGAGAGCATATAAATACGAAACAGGTTTCCAGATAAAGAGATTTTCAGTAAAAGAGTGGACTTCAGAGAGTCACAATAGGATTGAGAGTGGCAGGATTTAAATTAAACAAAGGTGATTAGCTTCAACTGATAAAAACATGGTTAATTGGTTCTTATTAGGGCCTAAAGCTTGCCTAGGCGATGCACACATTGCCTACTTGTCTTAAAAGGAGTGAACATGCATATTAATTCCAATTTTAAAGAGAAGACGCAGTTAACCAAACTTATGTTATTAAATTAAACAGCTGGTGAGGCGTTCGGCAATTGCAACCCTAAATAACATGATGCACATAAAGTTCCTAAAACATGGTCTCTAAATGCAGTAGTAGTTTCATAATAGTTATTTGTTGATTACTAACTGATCACAAAGTGATTTTAACAATCTAAAAGTAGAGAGCTTAAGACAGAATATCTAGGTGTGAGATGCATGTCCTACACATGGCTTATATTGCACAAATTGATAAGTAAAGCAGTATAGACATGTTCTCTACCAATTAATTAAATTAAGCATGCATAATCCCTCCCAATTTCACTATAGCACTAAGCAGTTGTTTACAAGTTATTACAAACTATGATAGCTGAATTAAATAATGAAAAAATAAAATAAGAAGCTACTCTATAGGGAGCCTTCAACCAGGCCCAATCTTCCAACTTCACTTCTTTCGAGTTTCACAACCTTGACCATGGTTTGGTTGCGGCAAAGCTCCCTAAGGGCCCAATGGGGGTCCTTGGCCAATACCAGCAACCAAACATTACAAAAATATTTGAACATGTGCAGTGTGGAATTACCAGCCTTATGTATCAAATTTCAATGGGCACTCAAAGGTACCCAAGGCGATGCTTACACGAAAGGGGGTAGAACCTAAACTCTTGGAGTAGAGAGTGTGTGATAGAATTTTCTTTAAAGAAATTGAGTTGAAAAGCAGTTTTGAAAAAAAAGAATGATACCGCATAGAACCAGCTTTGAAAGAAAAACAATGGGACAATTTTGACAAACTTAGAACCAAAATACCTCATATAGTTCCGGGCTGTAAACACAAACAGGGAAAAGGGAAGTGGGGTAAATAGTTCACGTGTAATAACACAATTGCAACTAGATACCAAAGGAAAGCACTTCAAAACTTAGAAAGTCAACAGGTTTCAACCAAAAGGGCTCATGATCACATGTTGAGAATGTACTGGGGTTGGGGGTAGGAGAGAACATGCATTAAGCAAATCAGTAGGCATGCCAGATTAATAGAAGGATAGTCACACAGGGGCATGTTAGCTGCAATAAGAACAGCAGAACCATAAGTAAAAGCATAGAAAAAATAAAATAAAGTGCAACATGTATCAAAGCATATTGTTTTAGATGCTATAAATCAAATAGAGGGCATACCAGTCAAGGATGAGATAGCGTAGAGCAGTAGTGTGCAGGGAAGTAAGCAGTAGTATGCAGACCAAACAATCAGCAATGTATAGAGCAGTAAAATAATGGAGCAGCCCCCCAAGATCACTCAGTCTTGGCTTTCAGCCTACTGAATAATTAGTAGTCAACTCGAAAGTGGGATAGGATGTGTAGAAAACAAGAGAGAACACCAAGTATGCTTATGTGTGTAAGAGAGAGTTCAGAGCAATGAGCTTTGTTCGTGTTCGTGTTCGTGTTCGTGTGTTGATGTGCAATGTATCAGTGTGTAATGATAAAGAGAATGGGGGTACTTATAGTTCTCAAATTAAGTGAAAATAAGGTAATACATATAGACTGATCATGGTTATGGAAATAATACCAATTAGAATCAATTAAAAACTCTGACTCCCTTCAATTAAGGAGTCATAGTCCAAACGGGTACAAATTGTATCAAATAAGGAAAATTATCATTTGCAAGACTATTATTTCCATAATAGGAGTAGTAAAAGTATACAGAATATTTCAAGTAAGGAAAGTATAAGGACAGCATATTGTGAACATAGATTAGTTCAAAGAATCACGGATGAAACTGAAAATCACAGGGAATCAGTACTAAGTAAGGAGAGCATTTCACAAATAAGGAACTGATTCAAAAATCAGTGTAAAACTTTGAAGGAAAACTTATACAAGTCAAGGATTTGAAGAGATGCACAAAGTTAGCAGGATATTTGGTAAACGATGAACAATTAGACCTATAAAACAGAATAGGCATGAAAATCAGAGAACCCTAAGCAAGAAATCATAGAATCAATAGAGGGCTGGAACCCTAATAGCAAAATTAAAGCATGGAACTCGGAGAGTAACTAGAAGATCACACCAACAAGCACATAACACAAACGTAAACACATAATACTCAAAAAATATCAAAAGATATAGTGATTTCGAAAGAAACCCCTAGTTTTAAAAGAAGAACAAATCATTGAAAATTTGAACATTCAAAAAGATCGAGTAGAGAGTACTGTAAAACACAAAAGAGTAAGTTAAAAATTATTTAAAAAGACAAGGTTTTAAGAAAATTAGGGTTTCGTAATAAATCAGTGAGAGGTAGGGAACATGGCTGTGAAACTTGCCACTAATGATGCTCGTAGCACCATCGAACCATAACCCATCAGAGAAAGATCGAAGATAGGCCAGGAAGAGCTTCCGATGACCATTTTGTAAGGTGGAGGCTTTTGGAGTCTCAAAAATAGAGGGAATCAATAAGACAAGGTTTCACCGCGGCTGGTGGTCGAGAGAAGTAAGGTTGGAGGTGGGCGTAGAGGCAGCGGATTCTTCATAGATGAGGGAGAGAACCAGAAGGTTCTAGAGAGAAGGGAGAGCAAGAGTTAGTATAGATAGAGAGAGGGAGGGGGAGAGAGAGAGAGAGAGAGAGAGAGAGAGAGAGAGAGAGAGAGAGAGAGAGAGACAGACCATCTCTGAAATGAGGGGTTTGGGGGGGGGAGGTTATTGGATTTAATTTTGGAAATAAAACCTGGGCCGTTGATCTCACTTGATCAACGGCTCAGATTTGATTAAAGTTGGACCGGGTCATTAAATTGGGTATGGGTCAGGTCATTTGAGGACTGGGTCGGGGGTTTTGGGGTTGAAATTGGGGGTTCAATTTGTTGTTAAAATTGGAATGTAAAGGGGTTATAATTGAAATGAACGAAGCTAAATGTTAAATAGTCATTTCTTCACTTTTTATTTTAATAAAAATAGTTAAAATAGTTTTAAAAACCAATTAAAAGCAATAAATTGATTAATAATATATAAATATTAATTAAAAAAATACTGGGAGCGATTTTGTAACTATACATACTATTAATCGAAAAATAGGCTATAATTGCAATTATAGCAATTTAACTTTAAAAATACCAAATAAATTATATAAAATATATAAAAAAATCACCTTAATTATATCTGGGTGTAAATATGAGAATAAGATAAATTATTCACTAAAAATAATAGTCTGGAAATAATTATTGAATTTTGTACTATTAAAATAGACAACAAAGTGATTTTAAAAAATCTTTAAAATAAGGAAAAATACCAAAACTCTTGGGTATGTTTACATATGCATCTACATACTATTTTGAGAATATTTTGAGTATATATAAAAAATACATAGGGAAAAATAGGGTATCAACAGGGACACTCCCACAAGACAAGAAAGAAATGAAAAAGCTCCGAGTACAGGTGGCTAAATATAGCCTCGTAAACTGTGATCTTTACAAAAGGAGGTTCGGTGACCCTTGGCTAAATGTCTTAGGCCAAATAAAACATGGCAGGTACTAGAGGAAGTACACGATGGGCACTTGGGCACCCATACGGGTAATCGTTCCCTAGTCAGATGCTCATCCGCGCAAAATATTACTGGCCCACCATGAAAAAAAAAGCCGCAGATTATATCAGGAAATGTGAGCAGTGCCGGAAATATGCCCCTATGATACACCAAGTAGGAGAACTACTGCATTCCGTGACATCGGCGTTGCCGTTCATAAAGTGGGGGATGGATATTGTCGGACCCCTTCTAGCAGGGCGAGGTAAGGTGCATTTCCTTTTGGTTTTAACTGACTATTTTTCTAAGTTGGTGGAAGCAGGTTCATACATTCAAATATGTGAGCAAGAGGTTATCGTGTTCATATGAAAAAATATAATATGGCCCTTCGGCATTCCCAAAGAAATCAGTTGTGACAACATGCCTCAGTTCGTCAGAAAGAAAATAACAGAGTTTTTTGAGAAATGGCAAATCAAGCGAATACTCTCCACACCATACCATCCCAACGATAATGGCCAAGACGAATCATCCAATAAAATGATATTAAATATATTGAAAAAGAAGCTCGAGGACGCCAAAGAGATATGGCCTAAACTACTGTCAAAAGTACTATAGGCGTACTGTACCACACCAAAAACTAGCACAGGCAAGACGACATATTTATTAGTCTACGAGATTGACGCAGTTATACCCGTCGAAGTCGGACAACCTAGGCTGAGATACTCCAATGAGAGCGGACCAAGTAACGACGAAAGCAAGTTATAAGAGCTGGATGAAGTCGAAGAGCGAGGAGATATGGCCCACACAAGAATAGTAGCCCAAAAGTAACAAGCAAAAAGGTACTATAATAAGAAGGCCTAAATACGATCACTCAAGGTCGAAGACTATGTCCTCAAAGCTAAAACACAAGCAGCAAAGGACCTTAATGAGGGAAAATTGCTAACAAACTGGGATGGGCAAGCCAAAATCATGGCGGCAGCGAATAAAGGAGCATTTCAGTTAGAGACGATGGAAGGAAATTACTCCAAAACAATTGGAATATCACCCACCTCAAATACTTCCACTTCTAAAAAGAGGTGCTGCCTAAGTTGTACTATTTTTCCCTCACCAGGGTTTTGTCTCAAATAGGTTTTCTCGGTCAGCTTTTTACTAAGGCGGCAAGGGAGACGTCTCGAGGTCCGAAGTGTTATTCATTACCCTACTCGTTGACATGATCTCCAGGCCAAGTAATGAAGGGATTGGGTATAGATAACCAAATATTCGTTGTATGTAATCTCCATTTTATGTACAAAATCGACACGTATTTCCTACAAGAATATGATCAAATCCAATGTATGAATGAAACTAGCATCCACGATACTTCTGCAAATAAAATAGGGCTCCACCTTCACGACGGGATACTACTTCGACTCTAGCTCGAAAGTGAGATCCCAATGGCTAAGGCCATCAATGAAAAACAAGTTTGACTTCACTCAAACTATGAATGGATACTACTTCGACGCCAGCTTGAAAGTAGCATCCCAACTACTAAGGCAATCAACGACACCCCAAGCGAAATCAGCTTAACAGTTCAACAAGTACCCGAGATATCATAAATATACAAAGTTCATCACCAAATCGACAAAACAGTTTCTTCATTACGACAAAATATTACTAGCACCTATCTTTACAATAGGCTCAAGCATGCCTTTGCAAAATCTTGAAGCAAAAGTTAAGTACAAGCCAAATATTATACATCATCCCCAGTAGCATACACATCTTCGTACCAAGAGCCAGAGGCAAGACGGTTCACATCATCACTATTGATATCATCCCCGTCAGGCATAAGACGGTCATATCTGCATGCATCACGGACTATACGAGCTTTGGCACACCTATCCTCAAGTTCAACTTTAGATGCCCTATCATCAGAATGAAGAACCTTGTATACATCCAGTTGGGCCTCAGCATGTACCCACAACTCATATAAATGATGAGGCATGATAGGATCGGCTGAGGTACGGTATATGAAAGTTTGTGAGTGTCGCATATCCTCCATTATTAGCGATGCCACTTGTCCGGACAATGCAGATAATTCTGCCTCCAACTCATTTATATGCCCCTCAATCTGCTACCTTAAGCTCAAATGCCTCCTTCTCCTTAGTGCGCTCCGACCTATAGACACGGAGAGTATCTTCCAAAACTGCCACAGCAAAAAATAGCAGTCTCCAGCCTATCGACACTCATACCCAACTCACCCTTGAGCTCATCGATCTCCTTTGACTTCATACCCAACTCGGCAGTCAAACTGGCCATCTTTGCTTGTAGGTCAGTGTTATCGGCCATCAACCTTCTACTTAACTCGAGCTCATCTTCCTTCGCCTTAAGAGACGCCTCGAGTTCACTATTGTGGGAAGACCGCTTTCATGAGATCTTCGTCCCGCACTCTTAACTCCTCGACATTGTGCACCAATTCGTCTTCCCTATGTTTGAGCCCTTTGCAAAGCAATTGGAAGTTAGGGTCTTGATTTTAGATGTCAGCCATCACACGATGCTTGGTGCGGTATTCTTGATATTTGGAAGACATCTTCCTGTAGATGGTCGTCCTCTTCCTTTCTCGACGCTCGCACTCAGTCTCCCTGATAAGGGTCTGGCACAATAAAAATGAAAACAGGCTGAAAGTTACGACACAAACCCAATGATGAAAAGGAAGAGAAAGAAGTCTACCCGCAAAGCCATGCCAGCAACGCTCCGAGACAACTCCACATTGCTCATCGTTCTAAGTCGTCACTCTTGGGGGCAACACATAAAAGGGGCAAAGGAAGATGCCATCTACACTTAGTTCGAAAATAAGTTTTAGTCCCTAGGGATAACTATATGCCAATCAGAATCCTCATCATGACCTCCACATGTGTGACGTTCTAAAATCTCACGAACATCACCCGGATTGACATCCGAACCCGAGACTTCATCCTCGACACGCAGGCCCCGTCCACATTAGACGATACACCACCCTCAGCAGAGCGCACAGAACTACCTCCTGGGTAAACCCTTCCATTTTGGGGGAGAACTCCCCGCCAAAATAGCACCAGCCATAAACTTAGGCACATGCGCCATTTTTTTCATGCCCGTCCTACTTTTTCCAGTGTCCTCGGCCATATCCTTCTAAAGATCCATTCTCCTCGTTTTCTTAGTAAGAACTCATCCCCGTTAGAGGATTCGTCCACAAGGTGATAGGTCGGTATAGAAGAGGCCTCTTCCATCACGACTATATTGCGAGAAAGACCACCCCTCTGTATCAGTTAAGCACGACCCTCCAGACGGACTCACTGAAAGTAAATTGCAATCTCGCAGCAGCAATAGTGTATCAAAATGCAGGGACTGGGCCCTCCACCACGAAATGCCTCGACCTGTCGTAAAAAGTCATATCAATAGACAATAATATACAACTAAGTAATGATAAAGGGGAAGGCGCTTACCAGATGAAACTCTCAGCCAATAGCATTGCACAAAAGCGGGCCAGTCTCGAGTCTCCACTGCATGGGGAAGCAGACGGGCAATTCAATCCCTTATACCTGCAATAGGATGAGGTGGACGCCCCATGGCTGCAAACAAAAAGCAAACGAACTCTAAAGTGAATGAAGAAAAAAGGAAAGAGTAAAATGAGTAGCGGGACTTACAGTTCTAATTCCATCACTTTGGGAACCTAGCGGGGTCAAACACGATGTTTGCAGTTTTGATGAAGAAATACTTGTGCCAAAACTTATGACTCGCTCGGTCGTCGGTCCCAACCACTAGCCTTTTTGTCCTATGATACCTCAAATGCACCGTAGTACCCCTATGAAAGCTGGGTGAAAACATGTGTAGTAGATGGTGAATGGTAACCTCGCACCCCGCCAACTCCGTGTATTTTTTCAATAAAATAGGAGTATTTTAAGCATGTACGAGGAATGTTGCGCAAAGAAAACCTAATAGAAATGACAGAACTCCTCCGATAACGGGTGGAGGGGGAAGGAATAACCAATTACGAAGGGGTACTCGTAAAAGCACAGTACCCAGGCCTATGGACTTCTATGAAGTCCCTCCCCACTGGAACCATATCAACGTGAGCAGGCATGTTATATTTTGCATGTAGAGCATCGATATGGACTTGCTCGGTTTCAAAGAACACAGGGATGGGAGTAAGAGGAAGATCATTGAGGAATTCACTTTGAGACGAAGGGTGTCCTGGAAGCAACTCCTCCATAGTGGGAAAGTTGTCCCCCTCCTCTACCGTTATACCCTCATCGCCAGAGGAATGTGCCACGAAAAATGGAGTGGCATCAGAAACCCCCTCACTAGATCGTTATGTTCTAGGCATCTTTTCTACATAAAATACATTAAAATAATAGAGAAACCTAAGAACGGTGAGTGGGAGAAGAGGAAGTAGAGAAAATTGTGGAACAAACATGAAAAAGATGAAAAAGAATAGCCGGAGATGAAATGTCCAAGAGTTTTTGAAAATATAAACCCTCCACCGATTTATATTGGTGGAGGCATAATCGAAGTAGAAGGCTGCATGATGGCATCGAAATCGAAGCGACAAGCTGTCAGCTCCTGCCTAAAAATCATGATGATGCATGTGGAAATGACGTCATTTCCCGTTAAGACACACTACCCAAGGTCTTGTTGAGCATGGTAACCTCCCATTGTTTGCCAAGCCATAACTCTTCATGAAGCTAAATTTCTCCACGGGAGCGAGTGGTGTCCGCTTATCGAGGATGTACCTAGTTGCAACACTGACAAGCGGAGGGACTAACTGTATGGGTCCAAATTTGGACAACCATGGCCATCGACAAGCACGATAGACGACGAGATCTTTACAGCTCGACGTCCTATAGAGGACGATAAGCAACAAACGGAGGTTGTATGATTATTACAATAATGTAGGCCGAACAGGGGGCATTAGGAATATACTCTCGTATATTACTTATGATATGTCCTTTAGGGTTCAGAAGGGGGTTGTCCCTTATATATAGTGAGAGATAAATCTTGTAAAAGTGGGGGATTTTTTACAAAATTAACTAAGGATACCGTTTGTAACATCTTCTTACATAAAGGATTGGCATCTTTTATACTTTAGCAGTCCCTTCCATAATGATCAAGAAATATTACTCATTGTGTTCACCTTTTATATCTTTTTGTTCTAGAGTTTATTATACTTAGCTCAGGTTTACCCCGCCATCCTCTTTAATTGATTTGTTCGCAAAGGTTCTAATATCTTTTGAGTCAAACAATGTTGGCTACATTGTCTACCTGAATTGATCTAGAAGTCTTTTATTGACTTGGTCAAATATAAAAATTCTTCCATAATATTTTTGGTTTTACCCATTCTTCAAAATATATGTTTTAGACCTAACTAATTTTACCATTGTGAATCGGTCCAAAAAATTGTTGGTGTATATGTGAGATTTATGTTGTCCTCGTCCATTCCCCATGAAGGTCCAGCATATAGTACTTGGCTATGCAATTAATGTTGACTCCTGTAGCCGAAATATCACTTTGCCGGAATAAAATTCTATCACGATCCAAAATCCTTTCTTAAGAATTGTGATGGCATCTAGTCTCTAAGACTAAATAAGCCTAACACTTACTGAATCAATATCGGAATTTTAACCAATTGACTATTAAACGTAACCCAGAAATTTCTAAATAAAGCAAAAACAATCAATAGATGTACAATATCCCAGAACCAGTAATACAAGTCATAAGCTCTACTAAGTTCACCAGAAAATCTCTAAATATAATTATTTCGGAATAAACAGTACAAAGTAAAACTTCAAAAGGTGACACCAAGGCCTGCTCGAAGTCTCCACAACAATACTCGATCAGCTATCAAATGATCATAAGCTTCGAGGTACCAGGGTCTGCAAAAAATATGCAGCAAGCATAGAATGGGTATACCACAGCGTACCCATAAAGTGTCAAGACAAACCTCGGTGTAGTAGTAACGAGTAACAGGGACTAATATAAAGCTAAACATGATAAGAATATTTCTACAACACTTGCAATAAGAACTAGAATAACAATTACCAACAAGGAGCCAACCGGTAGAAACGCCGTAAGGTAAGAAGAATACAGTTAAAGTCTGGTGAAACCAAGTAAAGAAAAACTAGTAACAACCCAAATAAAACAATTGCTCTCACACAAGACTTATTCAAGAATTTTTCCGAGGTACCACACCTCATAGTCACAAATCACATGTTCCAAATCATGGAGCATAATCACTTACCATTTTATACCTCTGTTAAAAACCACAACCGCACGGACAACTCACGTACTAATACCATTAATACCTTATATCTGCACGGATAATTCATGTGCTAAGGGAGTGAATATCTCATATCATGGACAACTCACATGCTAGAAATAACAATATCTCATAACCGCACGGAAAACTCACGTGCCACTAGTAGCAATATCTCATATTCTCACGGACAACTCACGTGCAAACAGTACAACTCTTATACAGAAGGCAAGTATACGAGAATACATGTAAATGTGAAATAACATCGGAGTTCATCTTCTTAGACTAATATAAGTGACTAATTACGGTGAATGCTTGTGCAAGTGTTCTATCACGATGCAAGTCATCACATAAGAACAGAGACAACAAATGGCACATACGAAACAACACAACAAAACGTAAAACGCATAACTCACACAAGGTAGGCAGACCACTATAATAATATTATCAACAATAATTACCCTAGGCCACCAAAAGTATTTACAAACCATCCCCGGCATAGCCCCCTTGTCTCGTCGTGTGCGCAACAATAAAGTAAATACCATTCTTTTCTTGGCAAATGCACATAATAATATTTCCTCCTTGTCTTGTCACATACACAAATATGTGTGTGTGTGTGTGTGTGTATATATATATATATATATATATTACATAGAGAGAGAGATAGAGTCTGTCTTGTCACGTTGCATGTGCAAATATCAATAACAATAATAGAACGGACAACTCACGTGCGAACACCCAAGTAATCCTCTCAACAATATCATGTGTGCCAGAAACATAACAAATACAATATAACAACTCGCACCACATGTGTCGTATGCCTCAATATTTCCTCAAAGAAATTCTGATACCATAACCATACATAGCCCTCGGCTCAACAACACTAGATACAACAATAACAACAAAAATAATAACACGAAAGTACGACAAGTAAATCAACAGAAGAATTACAACAAAAAAACACAATAGAATGGAAAAACGAGCTCACAATGAAAGGCATAACAAGTAATAATGGCTTCAAATAAGAATAATTTAATAATGAGAGACATAATATGTAACAAAAATATCAAATAAGATTAACTCAACAATAGGAAAGATAACATGTAACAATGATTCCAAATACGAATAAATCAACTATGACACATCTGTCCAAAGTCTGGGATAATCTCTCACTATGTGGCTAGTATCTCCACACTCAAAGCAACCTCTCCGCTAACGTGGATGTGAATGTTTTTCGGTACGGGTACACTAGAGCCCCTAGATATCTGAAACACCACGTGAAACTTACATTGCACACTGAATCGGTTGGCCCACAAAACCTCTACCATTATGTACCCTACCCAATAGGGAACAACTAATCCTCCTAGTCCACAAGACCTCTTAGCCTCCATGTCATCTCTCTCCTGACCCGCATACCCTTCAATATGCAAGCGATCTCTAACACCTGCTGAAACAAAACATCTATCTCCAACTCCCTTGCCATGCTGAATCGGATACCAAAACTAAGCCCCTTAATGAACCTGCAAACTCGCTTTCTAACTATAGAAACCAAAACATATGCATGCTTGGACGACTCACTAAATCTAACAACATACTCTGACACTGACATAGTACCCTGGTGTAGTTTCTCAAACTCCACGTGCCATGCATCCCAAATGGTCTGGGTAACAAACTCTCTCAAGAACATCTCTAAAAACTATCTCTATGAAAGTGGAGCTGCATTGGCTGGGCTACCCTCATCGTAAGACTGCCACCACTGATACGCTGCTCCCGATAGTTGGAACGTAGTAAAAGCAACCACGCTCATCTCCACATTACCCATGGTGCAGAGAATATGTTGACATTTCTCTAGAAAACCATGTGCATCCTCTGAAGCTAAGCCATTGAAAGTAGGAGGACAATACTTCTTGAATCTCTTAAGTATCAATTGCTCCTCCTCAAATGCCCCTAGCCTGACCTCAGGTTGAATCGAAATAATAGGTTATGCTGGCATGACACCCGAAACTTGACCAATATGGACCCAGTTCTCTAGATTATGGGCGGCAAGAGTTAGAACTCCTCTCATGATCTGCAAAGTAGCTAGTGTAACCGAAATCAATCTCGTCTGAGCCAATGTACCAAACATGCTCAGGAACTGTGCTAATGTCTTCTAAAGTCCCGGTGTAGCAACAGGAGACTCTGGTACCTATTATTTAACTGAAGCTACATGTGGTTCCTCAGTTGTTGCTCTGGCAGGATCTCTATCTAAGGCATGTGCCTATGTCTCAAACCTGGCCCCTAGCAACACCGGCTCCGGGGGTAGCATCATCAGTATTTGCAAATCGTGTTCCACCATCTATGAGATAATAGAATGACAAAGGCTTAAACTCCATAATCAATAAACTCGCACGATAAGAATGAAAGAGGTGAAGTTTCCTAACAGTTCTGTAACATCTCGAAGATAAGTACAGGCATTTCCATATCTATTTGCAAGACTCTACTAAATTCGCTTATGACTCATATCACATGTGAATCTAGAGCCCTAATACCAAATTGTCACGACCCAAAATCATTCCTTATGAGTCGTGATGGCACCTAGTCTCTAAGACTAGGTAACCTAATACCTACTGGATCAAATATAATAATTTTAACCAATTGAATATTAAACTGTCACGCCCAGAATCGAGGGACGTGACCGGCGCCCGACTGGGTAGCCCCAGTCAAGCGGACCTGGGTGCCTTTCCTAACCCACTTGTTACCCCTGTAATTTTCATTACTTATTAAACAAAAGATTAACCATTTCATAATTAAAATCACTCTTTTTCGAAACATACACCACATGCTTAATTTCTTTAACAAGTTTACAACTTACAATGCCCGACATATAATTACATAAGTCCATAACCCATATTTACTGTCTACGGAGCCTCTAAGATATGATAGGATAATAAGTACTTGTCGGTAACAAGGCTCCGGCTATACCTTACACAAAACCAAAATAAGACTCCGAAACTAGAAATGGCATGAGCTACGCAGGGCCACGAGAGGAAAGGCGCTCACCAAAACGGCCAGTGGAAGATGAAGGAGTGCTACTGCCGATGAACTGAAGTACCTGCTACGGATTCACCTACAATCATAACACGAATGTAGCGCCCCCGGCAAAAGGGACGTTAGTACACTAGAATTGTACTAGTATGTATGGACAAGCTTTGTCCCAAGTAAACTCAAGCCATAGACAAATAAGTCACGGTAATTGAAACAACCATCAAATACATAAAGAAATAACAAGTCAAGCCAAACAAGTTTTCAACACTTAACTTTGTTTCAAGTAGTCCGCAAACAATATACAAGTAGAAAACAACAATATAAGCAACAACTAACACACATGGAAGGCACAATCAAGCCAAACAAAGGGACAATCAGTGCCCCACAGGTTACAGACTCTCCTGCAGTCACCTTTTACAATGCCTCATCAACGATTTCACAATTAGTACACATATCGATTTCAATGGCGATTACGATCGCTTTACACCCTTATTACCTCGTCCACCCTTATTACCTCGGCCACCCTTATCACCCAAACCCATAATATATCAATTTATGTTGCGGCGCGCAACCCTATCCCGCCGTACAGTTTCAATTCACAACAATCATAACAACAACAAAGCACAATTCACAAAGATCACAATAACAACAATCAACAATTTACAAAGATCATAACAACATTTCCTTAAGGAGTAACAATGATGATTCACAAGTATTCCCAGAGCCAATAGTACCAATTCCACTATATTCCACAATTCATAAGCAATTCAAGTTGTTACAATAATTACCCACCAGGAGCCAATATGTTATTACCACCGTTGTTCCAATTTCATCATTTACGATTTCCCTTTTTATCAATTGTTTCACAACTCTTACCACATAGCATTTAACCAAACCAATCAACACCCAACGAACCAATCACAAGAGTTTCACAAACAATTCACATAGCTATCACATACCATTTATTCGTACACCAAAACA